>WBMZ01012916.1:0-38098 GCA_013400975.1 Atrichornis clamosus | reverse complement strand
GGGGAGCGCGGGGAGGGGGCGGCTCAGCCCGCGCCGTCGCCGTGGAAACGCGCGGGGCCGCATCCGCAGGGCCGCGCTCAGCCCCGCCGCAGCTTTTCGGGGGGATGCGGGGAAAGGGGGGCGTCGTCATGGCAACGCCGGGAGCCCCCGGGCCGGCCGGGCATCCCCAGGCCGCGGGCACGGGGTTAGACGGGACCGGGGAGCACAGAGCCACAGGGTGCTGCTTCGCTAAGGCACGGTTGTTATGGGTGGGCTGGAGCCCCTCGGCTCTGGAGCCAGGCTGGGAGAGTTGGGAGTGTTCACCTGGAGAAGACGAAGGTCCAGGGAGAAGACCTAAAAGCCCTTTCCAGTGCCTAAAGGGGCTCCAGGAGAGCTGGAGAGGGACTTGGGACAACGGATGGAGTGAGAGGACAAGACTGAATGACTTCCCACTGCCAGAGGGCAGGGTTAGATGGGATATTAGGAAGGAATTCTTCCCTGTGAGGGTGGGGAGGCCCTGGCACAGGTTGCCCAGAGAAGCTGTGGCTGCCCCATCCCTGGCAGTGTCCAAGGCCAGGTTGGACGCGGCTTGGAGCAACCTGGGATAGTGAGAAGGTGTTCCTGCCCATGGCAGGGGGTGGAGCAAGATGAGCTTTAAGGTCCCTCCCAACCCAAACCATTCCAAGATTGTGTGGTTAACCAAACACCCCTCTGAAAGTGATCAAATAACATCAACGGGAACATGTCCTCCTCAGGTGCCAAGGGGCCCTGGAGACCAAATCAGCTCCTCAAGTCTTGTCTGGCATCAGCACCGGGGCAGACTGGCCTCCCCAGCCCTTCAACCAGAGGTCCAAAGACGAACCAGAGAATGTTAATGCAACATTCCCAAGATCCCTGTGAAGTGAAAGGATCACTTGAACTAGTTGTGTATTGGAAATGCAGGATGCAGTAGTGCCTCCAAAGGGCTCTGGTCAAACCCAGGGCTGCTCACCTGCCCACCCTTCTATGGCCACATTAGAGGTGTGTCCTCAGACATACAAGGTCTGTCCCACTTACCTGCAGAAAGTGGGAGTGGAAGGAATCAAGGCTGGAAGCCCAAGGGCCAAATATACAAAAAGCTGCTGGCCCTCGATGTGTTTTGGATGAGCTGGGGAGTGGTGACTTCCTGCTCACCGTGACAGCCAGCTCTAGCTGCACCAAACCCAGGGCACAGAGTGTTCCTGCTCACCTTGGAGATTGTAGGAACAATCTCATTGTTTTAGTGTATCTGCAAGTTCCTTGCCACTTTGAGTTTTGTACTCCTAAATTTTTAATACATAAAAAATATTAAGTCACAGACTCTGATGAAGCAATAGATCCTGCAAATCAGTAAGGAAGTAACAACATACATCCTTTACTTCTACTGGCTTCTTCCCCATTTTCAAATAAACCTTCAGTGGCACAATGTAGAAAAACATCTTCCCATACCAATCCCTTTATGCTGAAGAGGGCAGGTCAAACAGATTGGAATTGGGAGCAGAGTGAAACTTAAGTCACTTGAAAAGCAACTCAGCATTCCCTTCTCCCATCCGTTCCCATCAGTTCCCTGTTCCTGGCTATGCNTTTCTGTTAATGTGAACAGAAAAAAAAAAAAAAAAAAAAAAAAAAAAAAAAAAATTCAGAATGATGAATTCCCAGGAAACAGCTACATTAGATGAAATAGAGGAAATAGCCTTGGCCTCCTGGCTGATGTGACACCAGACCATTTTCCTCTCTGTGCCTCAACTTCCATTTGCGTGATCTCTGTTGTAAAGGATCTGAACGTACACCTTGGGGGGTGAGAGGCTGGAGAGCTGTCCTGAGAAAGGGGCTCGGAGGGCTTAGGCTGAGGGCAGAACAGGAGCCAGCAGTGCCCTGGCGGCACCAAGGGCCAGCCCTGCCCTCGGGGGCATCAGGGGGGTGACTGTCCTGCTCTGCTCTGCACTGGGGTAGCCTCACCCTGAGTGCTGGGGCAGTTTGGGCCCCTGAGCACATGAAGGACATCCGAGGGCTGGAGTGTGTCCAGAAGGGCAGGACCAGGATGGTGAAAGGTCTTGAGGACAGGACTTGGAAGGAGTGGCTGAGGTGACTTGTCCTGTTCAGCTCAGAGGAGAGAAGGCTGAGGGGTGACCCCATCACTGTCTGCACCTTCCTCCTGGGGGGCAGGGGGCAGGTGCTGATCGCCCTCCTCTGGGACCAGCAATGGGACCCAAGGAGATAGAACAAAGCTGCCTCGGGGGAAGTCCAGATAGGACATTAGGAGAAGGTTCCTCACCCAGAGGCTGGTCAGTGCCTGGAACAGGCTCCCCAAGGGAAGTGGCCACAGTACCAAATTCAGGGAGTGTCTGGTTGATGCTGAGTTCTGTGGTTTAATTTTAGGTGGTCCTGCCAGGAGCAGGGAGTTGCACTTGAGGATCCTTATGGATCCCTTCCAGCTTGAGATATTCTGTGATTCTGTGAACTTTTGTTTACTTAAACTTAGCTCTTCATAATGCTTATATTATTTAATTTATTCTGACATGGATTATTCAACTCCACTATGCCATTAGTCCCTCTAGACCCAATGTGTGCTGCTCCAGGACTCATTTGGCTGGGATTCATCCCTACACATTCTGCTATTCATGGAATGGCAGCATCCACATACGATAGTGCCTGTCACTCCTGTCCTCACCCACAGTCATGTCCCAAAAGCCTGATGGAGACCTCATAAAACAGGAAGCAGTGTGAAGCTACTGCCATCCACAGCTTTTATTCCCACTGGGCAGGTCACTGCAATGCTGTGCCTCAGTTCCACACTTTCCAGGGTAAAGTTTAGTATGGAGAACTGCAAAAGAGTTCTGGTCTGGGCTGTCACACGTACACAGGTGACACCTGAATTGTGGCAAGTGGTGGATTACACTTTCAGTCACAGGGCAACTGGTTTTACTTGTCAGCAAACAGACCCAGGCCAGGTAAGCAGAGAGACTCTCTCAGAAGTTTTCTTGTCTCCCCAGTTACTGTCAGCACGGACTTCATGCTTGAACCAGAGCTGAGCAGAACAGGAGATGCTATTGCACCCCACCATTGTCCTCCAGGTTAATGGTACAGCATCCCTGTCACCACAGTGAGCATGACAGACTGTGCTGTGTTATTTGCCTTTCGTGTTGATGCTGAGCAGAACAAGAGCTGTGCAGGGCAAAGCATTTTGCACTTTACCCCATTCTGGGAGGAACATTGCTCTGCTCCCAGCAGCTCGCCTGGGTGCAGCTGTGCACTGTGGTCACACCAGGTCCATGAGCTGAGATCTCGTTACCACCTGCTGGTTTAACACCACTAACTTCTTATTCCCATCTACAGGATAGTCCTATTCCAGGAGCTGCACACACCAGTAATAAATTTACACCCGTCACCACTCCATCCATGACAGCACAGGCTGTCACCTGCAACCCTGGTGTCACCTGCAGCTTTCCCTCCACTCTTATTGGTATTTTGGACTGAAATCACTGTACTCAGTTCTTACCCAAAGGCAAAACACTGAAGCAAGACTTAAGCTTCTGCTTTTAAAATGAGTAAAGAGAGTATTTAAGATACTCTAAATTAGACAACCCTGCAAAAGTCACTTTCTGGGAACAAGAAGAGGAGGATGTTGCCCTTGAGTCAGAGAATCACCCAGAATCATGCCCAAAACTTAAGTACAAGCTGTTGTGAATTACATCCCGAGTCATGCATTAGCTGTAGACATCCTTCTATGGTCAGCACTTTTTCAGTAGTATGGATCACACCAACTGCTGTGCTGTTCCTTCTCATACAAGAACACACCTACGTGCATCCAACCCAGCCTGGTAACGACAGATGTTCCTAAAAGGATGGAAGTTTATGAGCCACTTCAGAACAGTTTGTTTATTGCAATTTTTTTCTGGATTATGAAACAGCTGAAACTTCCCCTCTGACTCCTACACACACATTTAGCAAAATAATAATGCATGAAGGAGCTGTGAGCCTTAAGAGCCCATATTCTGCTTTTAGGTCCTTCTCACCTAACCACAAAATGGGGGAAAGGGCCAATTATGGTGTAAAAGAGACTGTTATGATCCTAAGGACAGTTAAAATTCCTGAAATGCTGCCACTACACAGAGCAATATTTGTGTTAGTTTTGCTTCTCACCTTTTAAAGGAACATGTTCCTGTTTGCTTTAAACAGCCCTTACAAAGCCAGGACACAGCAAAGAGCTGCTGAGAGTGTTGCAGGAATTTTACCTTCAGCCATAGCCAAACAAGTCTCAAACAATCCCAGGGTTTGCATCACCTCTCAAGGACGTTCCCAGTAGCTCAGGTATTTGTTGGGATTTCCAGGCTCCTGAGCCAAGTTCCTACTTTCCCAGCTTTTGCTCTTTGATGTGTGAAATTGCTCAGTGGATGTTATAGTGCCAACCTAAACTTCAGTAGGAGCTGGAAATAGTTCAAGTTTTTCCATGTGTAAGAAATCCAAGAATCCTGTTTTAAACGCCCCTCCCCATTGCTCATCTAAAGGTGATTACAATTGGGTTTGGGACAGAGTAATCTCCCAACTGTAAACAGAGTCTGAAACTACAAAATTTAGAGGTAGAAATGTTCTAACAGGAAAAATGTGTCACCTGCTCTGACCACTCAGCTCCACTCCAAGCAGTGATTTTGTGAGGTGAGAGACTTAGTGTACATCAGACACGGAGGTTGTGCTCTTCCTTGCAGCAAGCCAACATAAATAACTCTTTCTGATGTAGAATCAAGTAAAAAGTGAATCAAATAGAGGTTGTGGCTGCCCCATCCCTGGAAGTGTCCAAGGCCAGGTTGGATGGGGCTTGGAGCAACCTGGTCTAGTGAGAAGGTGTTCCTGCTCATGGCAGGGAAGTGGTACTGGACAATCTTTAAGGTCCCTCCAACCCAAACCAGTCCGTGATTCTATGATTTAAGGATGAAATTTGTATTTATGTCAAAAAGCAAACTACACAGAGGGATGCTTTTTTAAATATCAGAAAAGCCAGGACCAGACTGCAAATACAGTGCCAGATTCTAAGTTTCACTTTTAATGGTAGGGTTGATTTCTCCTTCACAATTTGCTACAGAACACTTAGGTTTTGTCAATCCTGCACCTCACATTTGATGAGAAGGCAGGTTTCTCTTTTGTCTTTTTAAAGACAAATTTATATTGAGTTTATCAAATGCAAAAAAAAAAAAAAAAGTCAAGTAGCTCAATACTGAAGCACATCCCCAAAAAGTTGCCTCCAGGGTCAGGTTAAAAACTGAATTATGACAGTGCTAGGTGGTTTTGCCATCAAACTATTGGTGCTACTGCAGGCAAAGCATATGCTGCAAAATGCAGCCAGCACACAGGTCTTGTAACCTTTCAAATCTTCTATGAAGGTTTATCCCAACCCCTTTTATCACACCCAGAAGAGATCTCAGAAATCTTGAGATCCCAAACACACACCAACCTCAGTGTTCCACTCCTACAAAAAGTGATGCTGGCAGAGCTGGAACACTGAGGGTGTTTGGGTTTTGCTAGGTCCTTACAGCAGTATCACAAGCTTTGTACTTTACTGTGTTGGCTCAGGACCTGGCACTACCAAAATCCTCCTGGCTTTCCAGAGGAAACACATCCAGGATGCAAGTCATGCCAATGAATCCCTGCTTCATCTGCACAGGAAAGTGCTGATTCTCTTTTGCACAGCAGCCAAAGGAGACAGGGAATATGGCTCCAGTAACTCAGAAGTAGATCTTGGTATTTAAAGGAGTTTCAGGTAAATTGGTTAAACAGAATCCAGTAATTCAGTAACACATTAATAAAGAGGACACAAAACATAACCACTGTCAGAGCACTGTGGTTTCAGAGAGCTGAGTGCAGCTGGGAAGAGCCATCATTCTGCACTGCTGCCCAAGGCTGGGGTGCCCACAGCCACTCCCAGGCCCCGACATCCCCAGGCTGGCACTGGGGGTCAGTTTTAGTAAGAGGTTGTAGCTACAAAAAAGTAATGGTCAACACCTTGTTATCACACACATACTAGGAATATGCACTTGTACCTTTGAATCTGCTGAGCTCCGAGCTCAATCCTTCTTTTGAGGAGTGTGATGTGTCTTTTACTAGAGGAGCAGTTCTCCATCAAGTCTGACCTACTCCATGATCAGGAAAAGTATAACCAAGGCAGCTTAATTCAAGTTTAGGGGAAGTAAATATTTCCTCAAGTGCAGCTTAGGCTGTAAACCTGAACTAAACTGTTCTTGCCCAGTCTGAGTTCTGCAGGAAGCCCCCAGTACCCCCCTCCTGTCTGAAATCCAGAGCAGGAGACACCACCTGCAGTGACCAACACTGCAACACTATTTTTCTACTCAGTATGCGAAAATACACCACCCTCACCAAAGAGCTTCAATATAGACCAGAAATTCCTTATCACAAATTAACACCAGGGCCGGGTGCAGATAACACTGCAGTACCAGGGCTGGTAACCTGATCTTATGGCAACATCAGGCATGGAACCACTTCAGTTCAGGTTCCAGCAATGTGAGCTCAGAACTGACCACTCCCCCAGGATCCCTTCTGGCACTAGTACAGATACTCACCTGCAACAGGCAAAGTGCAGCTTTCTAGAAAATGGGTAGAAACTGAATTTCAAGAGAATTGTTTGTATTGTAAATTCCAGGAAATCCAAGTTGGCATCAAGTCACTCACATGTGCCCTGTGCCTGACCCAGTTGCTCTGGGCAGGTGTGTGAATTGGGACCAGAGGTGTAGCTGTCACACCCAGCCACACCTGCAGAAAGGACAAGGTGACAAAGTGGGACACAGCTTGTGCTAGTCTCAAGCTCCCGGCCAAGAGCTTTTCAAGAGCGACCAAGTCTCTCACTAAACCAAAGAAGATTCTCCACAAAAGCAGGCCAAGTTGTGATTTCCCAGCAAAAGGCAGAGCAAGAATCCCATTACACTGCAATGAACACAAGAGTTTCAGTCACCAATTTAATTTTATACAAGTCAAACTACACGTTGTATAAAGAGTACAAGGCAGTTCTAATGTTTGCTACTGCATGTTACAAAAATCAATTTAACTATAAAGGGGAATTTTTGGAACGAGTCCTATTCCACAATTTAAGTGAATTGGCAACTGTGGTTTAGCAAAGCCTTTGTTAAAACTAGAACTCTAGCTCCAAGAGATTACATTTCAAATAAAGTTCAGACCTACACACAAGAGGATTATAGTTCTAGTCTGAAGCAAAAATGTCAAAATAAGTGAGTCAAAGGGGAGGGAAGACTGATTTCTTTACCTGGGTTTCATATCCAATAGGGATTTAGAGGCTGACAAACCATACAATGTTATCAGTGACTTGGACCACAGCCAAGGGACACCTTTGTGTCTGACAACAGTGACACTTGATATTCAAGAAAAAAACGTCAGAAACTTTTTATTCTTTCAAGTCTGGAACGGAGGGGTTTTTCAGCAATACTGTAGGACGCAGGTTCCAAAGTACCTTTATTACCTTTAATACAGTCTCAGTATGGGGGGAATGTTCTTTTGGCAAGTTAAGGTACAACACAAGTCCTCCAACTTGAGTTTATTGCTGGTCTAGTCTTCCTAGTATTGTTACTGGTTTATATAGTTTGCAGCCTGCTTCCAAAATTAACATGAACTGTGTGACCTGCCTAGCAAGGCAATCTTGCCTCTGGCAGCAAGCTGAAACCTATGAAGCTAATGACATCCATAGTTCTAATGCCATGAAAAAAAATAGGAAAAAAGGATACTTTCAAAAAAAGCCCAGATTTAAGCCTGTTTATAATTCAGTTTATTTTTAATATAAAAACCACTTTGCATTTAAGAGTAGTTAAGTTACGCCTGCAGAAATGCTATAAAATCAAACTTTCAGCTCAATTTCTACAAAAGGGGGATGCTTCCTGCTTTGTACCACCGTTCCACCTTGTATTGTCAAATTTGGGATACAAATTATACCTTTATGCCTTATGACTTAGTTCTTAGGCCATTCACTCCTGCAAGAGAAAAAACCAACTTCTGAAGTACTAACGTAACACTAATGGCCTGACAGGTAGGAAAATGTTCCATAATAGTGTGCAAGGTGAGAGGAGAGTTCTAGTCCTAATCCCTTGAACTAGATCTTGATCGTGAGCGGGACTTGGAGCGGGACCTGGAGCGGGACCTGGAGGCGGCTCTTTTGGGCGGTGACTCGGAGCGAGCCTTGGCAGATGGCTGCTGCTGCGGAGAATGGGAACGAGACCTGCTCCTTGACCTGGACTTAGACTTAGCATCTCCTTTACCATTTTCTTTGGGAGATCGAGACCTGGACCTGGATCTGGACCGGGACTTCTCAGACTTCTCCTTGGATCTGCTGTGCGAGCGTGAACCCCTGTCAGACTTGGGTTTCGATTTGCTCTTTGATCTGGACTTCCTGCTTTTGGATCTGGAACGTGAGCGGTCTTTGCTTCGTGACCTGGATTTAGATCTTCCAAAGAGAGAGAGAGTTTTTATTCTGCATGACCTGAAGTGTACTTAGAGCAGCTGCAACCATCTGTCAGTGAGGGAGTTCCTGCACTGGGAGCTTTAACACTGGCACTTACCGCGAGCGGCTTTTGGACACACTACGGGATCTGCTGCGGCTGCTCCGACTTCTCCGACTTCTGCTCCTAGACCGCCTCCTGGATCGTGACCTGCAAACATTCCAAATCTAACTCACCCCTTTCTCTTTGCCTGATGTGCCCTGCATCATCAAGTAGTGAATGGAAGGCATCTATAAAGATCATCTTGTTCCACCCTGTGCCATGGGCAGGGACACCTTCCACTATCCCAGGTTGCTCCCAAGCCCTGTCCAACTTGGCCTTGGCCACTTCCAGGGATGGGGCAGCCACAGCTTCTCTGGGCAACCTGTGCCAGGGCCTCACCTCCCTTAGAGGGAAAGATCTCTTCTTGAATGCATCTAGTACCGTCTAGTAGCACAATCTAACAGAGAAAAGCTGCTATGGAGCTTCTCAAGAGCAAGGGTGGCCACACCAGGGTGGGTTTCACGTACCACCAGTGAATCACATCTAAGGCTTCACATGCAAAAAAACTGCTCAAAGCTGGCTTTGCTGTGTTATGTAAAATAATTCCTTCCACACTCTGAGGCCTCATCTATTCCTAAACATCAGCTGAAGGTAATTACTGCAGGTACCTCTCCCATCCTCAGTGTAACCACTCCTGCCACAGAGACCAACGTGTCCCAAGAGTTACCTGGACCTGCTGCCAGAATAGGATCGCCTGTGGCTGGAGCGTGGCTTGTCTTCGACCAGCCTGATCTTCCTGCCGTTTATCTCTGTGCCATCCAGCTTGTCCAGGGCACGCTTCATGTCCGAGTACGACCGGAACTCGATCACTCCTTCATTTGTACGTTCTTTGTGGGCATCTGCATAGGTCACCTCCCCGGCCTGCCTCATGAAATCCTGCAGGGAGCAGAGAACAGTTACAGGACGCGACACAGGCTGGGGCTCGGCAAGCAGCACTCATCGTGCACAAACATTTAATTACTTCTACTCAATCAAAATCAACATTGCTATTAAAGGAAACGATTGCTTCCTGCTAGTCACAACAGGCTGCAGAGTAGAACACCAATACCTACTTTCAAATCCTGCCAACTACAGCGACTGGAAAGGTTTTCAACAATCAGCCTGAACTCTGTACGAACGGGTGGTCCGTATTTATCTCGTCCCGATTGTCTCCGACTGCTATATCCGCCACCACCCCCACCTTGATTGTACAAAGAAACAAAGTTAGATCGTCTCCTAGCATGAAGGAAGCTCAATGTTCTGAAAAAGTTAGTTTAACAGTCATATTTACTGGAGTAGGACTTTATTTCTCTAAGCCTCCAATAAACTTTGCAATTTTGCCATGATCTATATTAATGGCAAATCAAACAGACTAACATCCTACAAGTCTGTGCTCCTAGGATCTGTTAGAGAGTGACTGCTCCTTATTAGATTCACCTTGCTAAGTTTTATTTTACAGAACATTGTAAAATATAAAACTTAACTGATTACATGCATTTCTACATTTTACAAAAACGTTTACTAGTTACACTAAGTACTTACATCACAGTATGAGGTTTTTGGTGGTGGTTTGGCCACAAAACACGCAAGGTAACAGTCACCTAGTTCAGTTTAACCAGTTTTGTCTAACCCTTGGAATCCTCACCATCACCCTGCGTCTAATGGCAAAAGGCTGCTGTCGTCATGGCTTCCGGTAAGGTCAGCCAAAGGGTCATAGGGCAAGGGTCACACAATGTATGGAAAAGCCATGGCCAGGAAAGGCAGTCATCTTAGCCTCAGTGGACACAGCCTCAGCCCCACTGGTCACTTTTAAATTGAAACATCAAGGACTTGTTAAAAAGTTTGAATTGAACATGCAACAATTTTAAAACAACATACATTTGATCTTTTTAAAGAAAGACAGAAACCCACACCCCCCAACACCACGCTTCCAGAGACCACTGAAAAATCAACCTTAGTACTTTTAATTACAGTACTAGGCCCGTTAAGCTCCACACAGCTCAGCTCAAGAAGCTACACGAGCGAGCTGAGCATAGAAATATTTACAACACCCCCCCTCAGTACAACAGATTCCTGCTCCGAAACCTCCCCCCACCCTCCCATATATCCAACTGAAACAATCACATGACAGTTCAGAGCCGAGCGATTCTCCCCCAGTTACACAACGATATTTATACATTAACATTACTGATGCGACATCGCTGTCACATCTAAACGCTCCCGAGAATACTGGAGCCGTTCATTAGCAGAGCACACCCTTTCTAGAAGGCCACGATTTTGCAGCCAGAACAGCTCCGGGATACCCGAGCGCGTCGCTGGTGCCGGGGAAAACGCTGCAGCCTCAGCGGCACACCGGGTACCCCCCACTAGCGTCCCCCCCAGCCCCGGGACTCGGTGCCAGCCGAGCCTCCCCCGCCCCCGGCCCTGCCCGCCGCCGCCCCTCGCCCCGCGGGGAGGGACGGGCCCGGACTCACTGCGGCTGCTGTAGCTGTAGCCGTCCCTGTCGCGGCGGGGGCCGCGGGCGTGTTCCACGATCACCCGCTCCCCGCACAGGTCCTTCCCGTTCAGCTCGTACACGGCATCGTCGGCGTCGCGGGAGTCCTCGAACTCCACGAAGCCGTAGCTGGGGTGAGGAGAAAGGCCCAGTCAAACGTCGGCGGGGCCACAGTGCCACAGCCCCGAGTCCGTGTCGCGGCCTCGAGATGATTCCGCAGCCACGGGACGATTCCGCGGCCGCTCCGCTCCGCTCCCCCCCCCTCCGCCGCCATCTTGCGCGGGCGCCACGCGGCAGCGGCCGCGACATGGACGGGCCTGGCGCGGCCCGGAGCCCTCGGGAGGAGCGGACGGACGGCGCTCACCCGTTTTTGAGATCGACCTCGAGCAGGCGGCCGTAGCCGCTAAAGAAGCGTTGGATGTCCTTTTCCCGGACGTGGTAGCTCAGGCGGCCGATATAGACGCGCGGCATATCCGCGGCGGAAGGGAAAAGGGGAGGGAGAGGAAAGGAGAGGAGGAGGAAGAGGAAGGGGAAGGAAGAGAGAGAGAGAAAGAGAGAAAGAGAAGGAGCGAGAGTGCTGGCGGCGTGAGGGGCGGAGGCGCTGCGGGCCCGCTCCACACGGCCGGGCCTAGAGCACCACAATGGCGCCCGCCGCCCGCCGCCGCTTTTATAGCAGAGGGCGGGGCCCACGCCAACGTCACCGCGCCGCCGTGCGCGTTCGTGGGGGCGGTGGTTGAGCGGGGCGCGCGCGGGGACGCGTGCGGGGTCTGGTGGGCGCGCGGGAATTGCGTGCGGCTCTGCGCATGCGCTGTTTCCTGCGTAGCCTGTCCCGCCCTCGGGCCTGAAGAAGCCCCGGGATTCGTGCTAGACCCAGGGGGTCAGTTCCGCAGAGCTGCCGGGGTCAGTCTCAGAGCCTCCGGGGTCCGTCCTGCAGGCTCACGGGATCAGTCCCAGAGCTCCCGGGGTCCGTCCCAAAGAACCCCCGGGGTCAATCGCGGAGCTTTCGGGGTCGATTCCAGAGCTCCCGGTGTCAGTCCCAAAGTCACCGCGGTCAGTCCCACAGAGCTCCCGGGGTCAGTCGCAAAGCTCTCAGGCCCGTAGAGCCCCCTCACGGCCTCCTGACAGCCCGGGCGGCCCCGAGGCTACCTCTGTAGAGTTCTTTCCAGGCAGGACCGTCCGGGAAAATCCCAAACACCAGCCCGAAGTCACTAAGAGTGTATCCTGACTTCCTTTTAATGTTCCGAATTAGGAAAATTCTCTCAATATATTGATTAAAATCCTCTCAATATGTCGATAAATGCACTGTTACAGTCTGCTGGGCTTTACATTCAAACTACTCTGTACACTATGAATTGTGTATTAGATATAAACTTTTATATGGTGCATATGTCTAATTAATATACCTATATTGTATTACATTAAATATTTATATTTTATATAAACGTTTATATTCTCATGCAGATAACTTTTTTTTAATTGCATACTACACAATTTAAATTCTGAAGGTGGAAAGGCCATGTTTAGTCCTACTCCAGGATTTTTCCCAGCTACTTTAAAAGCAGCTCGTTTTCATCTCATGCTTCTGTGCTGGAATATCCCTGTCTGTGACAGCCAGGACACCATCACTGCCTTTCCTTTTTCAGGGTCTCACCCTGAGCGAATCCATAACAAAGCAACTTCGGAGTTCAAGTTAAAGAACTGAGGATATCTCTTGAATCTCAATTTTTTCTCATTTAATAAAAGCTTGATTCATGTAGTGCAACAGGCAGTGAGTGACCTGTTATAGTGGACCGAGCTTGCATGATTTCAAAAATTCATGGAGAGCTTTCTGTCTGCTTTAAAAAGACTCACACAGTTCAGTCACTAATTTACAAGCTGCTGGATTATTTTTTTCCTACAATATAGAGATATTTTGACTTGTAGGTAAATTTAGCCATTACACAGGCTGCAGTGTCTGTCAGCTCTGTGTAGAGAATTCAGAAGGCTTTTTTTTAGTCCTGAATAGCCCAACACAGAGAGGAACAGTATGAGATATGCTGTACCTTGCCCTGAACCTACTGGAATAAAAGCTCTCCTGGAAGTGTGGGGATGTATCTCACACTCACGATTTTCCATGTTTAGGAGCAAGCTCTAAAGCACCAGAGCTTTCTCAGAAACTGATACATGGGAAAACTATTTATTACTAAAGTGTCACAGTGTCTCTGAGCCTCTCCTCTGCGCAGCAACACCATTGCATTGAGTGTGGCACACACAGAACTAAAGAATGAATTCTGCCAAAGACTTACAATGTAAAAAATTTGTTTAAGTCATTTGTGTCTCCTTTGAGATAAGTGCAGGTTGTAGTGCCTGGTCCCAAAGCCCCTCTCTCCACTACAGCTGGATTCTGTTATTTTCCACTGCCATTCTCCCCAGATAACGATTCTGTGGTGCAAATTTAAAAGCCCTCAATGTGAGCATTCACCTGGAATTGTCTGTGGTGGCACCTACAGAGCCGTGTGTAAGACCCACTGCAAAACAACCCCCTTAGACAGGTGTGGCTAAAACATCCCGTGCCCCGTGAAGGCAGGAGGAAAGCCTAAAGTTCAAGGACAAGGATGAAAACACAGGCTGTTCTTACAGGTGGGTGCTCTTCAGGACTGGTGCCCTGAGGAACTGCCTTTCTCCAAGCACCTGCCCTTCAGTGCTTTCCTCACAGCCCATAAAAGCTGCTCTCTCGTGGGTGATGATGCTCATTTCAACATCTCTGGCCCTCAGTATAAGGAATTTCTTTCCCCGCTCCAACAGGGAAAAATAAATTCTTGATGGCAAAAGCTCTGTCCATGCAGCCTCTGAGCTCTGAGCCCTCGGCTGGTGTTACCAGTACCTTTTATGGGGAGAACATCCCCATACCATGCCCTGGAAGTGGATGAAGCCCAACCTGTTCAGCTCAGGGCTGTAGGGAGTAGGAAAGATCACAGGCCCTGTGCTTCCTGGATGGTTTTTGTGCATGCAGAGAGCTGAGCTTGGGCCCTGCCCACCCTGGTACAACAACTGGTAGCAAACAAAAGCAAATAAGGGAGTTGGTTCTCCTGTAATGAGACAATCAGACAAACCCACTCCCAAAAGCAACGTCAGGTTGGAAGAATCCCCAAACCAGTCGGCAACAAAGCAACACCGGAGCGAGACAGGTCGGGAAACAGACAGACAGCACAAGGAATACATTTGCTGGGTCAGGGGAGTGCTAGATGGGGAAAGGAGACACAGTTCCCTGGTTCCCTCTCTATCAACAGCACGTCTTGCTCGTGTGTGAGCAGATCCGCTGGGATCACAGCACGGGCACCTCCCTGGGGCTGGGCCCATAGAGCAGATCCACAGCTGGTTTGGGGGATCCACATGGCAGAGCCCCTTTCTCCAGAGCATCGGTGCCTGTGCCCCGTGTGCTCTTTGGAATATAGGGAGGACGTGACCACACGGGATGCTGATATGCCAGCACTGGCTGTTGTGTCTTTCAGGCTTCCCAGGGCTCTGATAATGCAATGGATGTCTCTGGTGGAACATCTCTAGGCTCTTGACAGGTGGCAACAGAGTGAGATTTGCTGAGGCCACATGGAAAGGGAGGGAGGATTCACATTAGGATCTCACTGTTTTGTTTTATTTTTCCATTTCTGTCCTTGGGAAGGAATCAAGAGTCTTCAAGGTGCATCCTCACTCAGTGCCCTGTCCCCCTCTGGTGCCCTCTCAAGCCATTTACAAATCTTTCCTTGTCACATCCCCTGCCCTTCTCACTGTTTGTCCCCCATAATCAGTGCTGTGTTTTTCAAACTGTTTCTTCTTCCTCTAGCCTTCTCTCACCTTGGTCCTGGATTAGGATCAGCCTGGGGCCCAGAACAGGAATGGCAAAACTTCTCCCTATTCCAAGGGCATTTAGGGACCTCTCCAGTTAGCCTTGGCTGTAAGTAGGATGGCCTGTGCTGTCTTATTCCTTCTCTTGTGGTCTGTTGTAAATCCTGGAAGACAAGAACTGGCTGTAAAACAGTGACACAGAGTTGAACCTCATCTCTCCCACAGTCCAGGCAGGCTGGTAGAGGTTGCTCAAAGCAGATGCAGATAAGATCCAATTATCTTCTCCATCCTTCCAGATCAGTGATCCCAGGCCATTTCCCTGATATCTCTCTATTGTGCCCTGTCATTTTTACACCCTTGGCTTGACAGTCCTGTTGCTGACACATATGAGCACACAGCAGGCTCAGCCCCTGAATCCATAGCTTTCCTCACACCCAGAGGGACGTGTGCTCCTGACCGCTGGGACCCAGGATAAACCCCTCAAACGCATGAGTTTTATGGCTTGATCCACCAAATCAACTGGAGCTGCACAACTTGAACTTGCAACTCTGTAGTTCAAACCTTTGTTGCTTTTCCCTGAGCACTGAAGAGAAAGAGAGAAATGAGGACAGACAAGTATCGGGGTGTTTCTGTACCACTGCCACAGTGGAAGGAGGAAGGAGTGCCAGAATAAGAAATTATAATCCATCTTTTTCCCTCCTAAGGGCAAAAGGCTCTGATGTCTTAGTACAAAGTTTTGAATCTGTAATTAATCATAATCTGCAATATATGAAGCAGACCTCTGGTAACTTCTACAGGCCTTTTATTCTTAGTCCAATCAAAATATCATATGTAATTTGTCTGTCTTGTTGAGGGCTAATATTTGGCTTGTGATTATTTCCTGTAATCTGTTGTCAAAGGAGCCCTCGGTGTGAAATTCTTTCTCCAGCCGTGTCAACAGCAGGTATGGCCATAGATGAGTGTCTCATGAAAACAGCCTAAAATATGCATATAATGAATTTATTATCCACCAGCTGTGTGTTGCAAGACTGGTGTCTCAGGGCACTGCTGTACTTCCCTCTCCCATCACCCCGCCCTCGTCACACCTCTCTGACTGGGAGCACAATTCTGAACGTGGGTGCTGCTCCAGAGGCAAAGTGGGCAGGCTGGCTGGTTTCCTCCCATTTTCCTGTAGCTCCTCTGTGTGAATCCCATGGACACTGACACCAGAGGGATTCACGTGCAAAATGGGCCAACTCAGTTCAGGTGTTCCTGGGAGCTGGGACCACTGGGTGCTTCAGTGGTGCTGCATTCCCAGCATCCCAGGGTGTTTCACGTGCATCTTCCTTGTGTTTGTGGGGAATGGAGGCTTCGGGAGAGCAGAGAGCAGGAGGTGTCCCTGTGGCACCTGAAAGTGTGTGGCCCTGCCTACCAGGGTCCCTACTTCTTGCACATGGATTCTTCTCTCCAAAATTCAGGATCAGGGAGCATTGCAGGGGATAATGTTCTCTGCCATAGAATGGGGGGAAAAAAGCAAAGTGACAAAGAAGTGATGTCTCAGAGACAGGACACAACAAATTGGTGTGCTTCAAATGGGTGATTTCCTATGGATTTTTAGTCCTCCAGCTGAAATTCCTATGGATTTTAAGTCCTCCAACGTGTTAAAACATGAAAGCTCCAAAAGCCATTGGCATGCAGTCATGGCTCAAACTAAAAATGCCTCTCAGTCAGGTGGGGCTGAGTGATGTTTCCAGCTCCCAGGAGCCGTTCAAGCAGCTCATCCATCTGCTGTGCCCCAGCAGCTCCTTCGGAGCCATCCCGGCCACTGACTCCTGGGCTTTGGACAAACATGGGAACCCCTCACAGATATGGAGAGAACTGCTGAATTGACTGTGACTGTTTTCGTGCATTACTGACTGGGATGGGTCTTTTTTCCGCTGTTTGTTTTGCAAAATTGAGGGAATGTTCTCATATGCCTTCTGGGTCCCCTCTGGGGGGACTTTGAAGTGCCCAGTCCAGTGCCCAGCAGCCAAGCATGGACGCACGTGGGCTGCACTGGCTCTCAGACTCTTGCTCTCTCTTCTGCAGATGGATTCATCCCCCCATGGTCCTTCCATGTGAGCAGGGGCTCCCAGCATGGCTCTGAGTGGGTGTTTGTACAGCTAGAGCTCACACATGCAGAGAGAAATGGGTATCCTTAGGCTCTGAAAGTGTTTGTTCTTCTGCCCAGTAGCACTGGCTGATGTTTTGTGGACTATTGCATTTCCCACATGGTCACAGACTCCAGCAAAAATTCTCTCTCTTCTCCAGGTGGAGGTCCTGCCTGCCACTGAGAAGGCCACAGGAGGAATGCCATCAATTCTGTGCCCACAAAACGCACTAATTGCACTCAGAGCCCAAATTTCTCATTTAATTCAATTTGGGGACTGTATGAAAGGGCTGTCGTCTTGGCTTCTCCTACGTATACCTATATAAAATCAGTTGGTCTATCCACATGGAGTGTCTAGATCCAGCTGCCACACTGCTGGGTTAATAACAGTGTGCTGCTCTGGGCTGGGGTGGAGTTAATTCTCCTCACAGTAGCTGCTGTAGGCTGTGTTGGGATCTGTGCTGGAAACAGTCCTGATAACTCAGGGGTGTTTTAGTTCCTGAGCAGAGCTGGCACAGCCAAGGGCTGTTCTGCTCCTCATCCCTCCCAGCAAGAGGAGTGCACAAGTAGCTGGGGGAGACACTGGGGGGACAGCTGAACACAATTGACCCCAGGGCCATTCCAGACCATAATATAAAGCAGGGGAGGAAGGAGGAGGTGGGGTATGTTTGGAGTGATAACAATTGTCTGCCAAAGTCACTGTGATGGAGCCTGGCTGTCCTGGGCATGGCTGAGCACCTGCCTGCCATGGGAGGTGGGGAAGGAATCCCTTGGTTTGCTTTGCCTCTTTGTGCAGCAGTCCACAACAGTCCTTTCTGGTGCCTGGAAGTGTTCAAGATAATGACAGGTTTGACTGGAATGTGCGAGCTGGGATCTGTAGGTGTTGGTGCTGCTTAGCTGTTAATTGATAGCCCCTGTGCTTGCTGGGGCTCAGCTCACTGTGGATTGCAGTCAAGTGCTCGATAGTGGCAGCTTTTGGCTTTCCCTGCTCGCTGTGGTGCTGATCATGTCACTGTGCTGGGAACACCTGGATAACGGCCGGGGAGACGTGGCACCACTGCTGTGTCTGTGCTGTGCTCTCTGGGCAGGCTGGGACTGCAGTGTGAGCTCCAGCCAGAGGGACTGGGACCTGGGGATGAGCCTGTGCAGGGGCAGGTTCTCTCCTAAAGGGCCTGGGGCCTGGGGATGAGTCCACATGGGAGCAGGACACCTTGAACCATCTGATAACTCCACACTGGAGCAGGTGCTTCTGGAAGTGTCTGGCCATGGTCCTGTCCACCCTTCAAAAGGAATTGTGGCCCAAGGATAAATCCACGCTGGAGAAGGGACATCTCAGAGCATCTGATGCTGTGGGATAAGTCCATGCAGCAGCAGGTACACCTGGAACATCTGTGGCTGTGCATGAGGCCCTGCTGGAGCAGCTGAAAGCGTGTGGCCATGGACTAGCTCACACAGAGGGACTGAAGACAGGGTTACATAAGGCCATGTTGGAGCAGGGTCACTCCCAAAGGGAATGTGGCTGTGGATAAGGCCACGCTGGAGCAGGTGTGTCTCTGAAGAGACGTGCCCCTGGATGAGCCCACGCTGGAGCAGGTGCACCTCAGAGCTCTGTGGCTCTGGATAAGTCCATGCCACAGCAGGTACCTCCCTGGCAAGACTGTGGCCCATGGATAAGGCTCCACTTGGAGCAGGTACACCCGTAAGGAACTGCAGTCTGTGATTGAATCCAAGCCGGAGCACGGGCAGGGAGGGAGGGAAGAGTTCATTGCAACGTTAAACCCCATGGTCTGGTCCAGAGGGATGAGGAGTGGAAGAAGCAGTTGCAGGGCAGCAGTGACCTGACCTGAGCTGCCTTTGGTGCCCAGTAACTCCCCCTCCACACCACTTCTGCCCTGAGTGACCACCATGCCAGATGGAGCCCAAGAGCATAGATTAAATGAACTCAGTGGTCACTTTGTGGACATTTGTGGACATTTTATTGACATTTTACACACTGGTACATAGACTAGGGGAATGATATCTGTGTATTATATCAACTGATGGGAAGGGGGTTGGTGGTTAATGAGGTAGTGTGGATACTGTGGGATGTGAGCATGACATAAATGATATGGAATAAGTGGTGGAATGTGCTTGTTTTGACTGGGATGGAGTTAATTTTCTTCACAGTAGCTGGTATGGGGCTGTGTTTTGGATTTGTGCTGAAAACAGTCCTGATAACACAGGGACGTTTTAGTCATTGAGCAAGGGCTGGCACAGCCAAGGGCTGTTCTGCTTCTCACCTCACCCGTGAGTAGCTGGGAGTGCACAAGGATTTGAGTGGGGACACTGCTGGGACGGCTGAGCCCAGGGATATTCCAGAAGAGCATCATGCTCAGTATAAAAAGTGGCAGGAGAAGGAAGGAAGGGAGACCTTTGGAGTGATGACATTTGTCTGCCCAAGTCACAGTTACCATGATGGAGCCCAGCTGTCCTGGGGATGGCTGAGCCTGCCCTGGGGAAGTGGGGAATGAATTCCTTGCTTTGTTTTACTTGTGTGCATGGCTTTTACTTTCCCTATTAAACTGTTTTTATCTCAACCCACAAGTTTTCTCACTTTTGCCTCTCTCCCCTGTCCCACCAGGGTGAGCTGTGCAGGGCTGAGCTGCCAGCTGGGGTTAAACCACAGAACACATAGAAAACCTCTGCCTGAGCTTAGACTAAAAACTGATGTGTCCAAGCCTGAATCCCCAGCCTCTGCTGCCTTACAAGAATATAAAAGATGAGTGATATTTTTTTAATATGAATCCTACGCAGGTCTTCTAAATGCTCAATATCTGGAAGAGCAGGGTAAGGATTCCCAGCTTATTTTTCCTTCAGGGGTTCCTCAGATGAAAATCTCACATCAATCCTGTCCCCCCAGGCAGAGTGGGGCCGGGGGATGTTGGCATGGATTCCAGTTTGTCAGGCCACACTGCTGGTGGTGATCTTCCACACTGGGAAACTTTAATGAAGTCATTTTCATTCCCTGGCATTTTCATTTTAAAAAGATGTTGGGTTTTTATTCCATTTCCCACCAGCCTTCCTCCTGCACTTGCTGCCACATTCCTCAGCGATTGTGCTGGCTGCCCAGCAGAGGGGTGTAGAAACCAGCACAGGCACCAAACCTGCTCCCATTGCTCCCAGTTCCACATCCCCACTGCCCGAGCTCCCACCCCTCTCCCTGCACGTGCTGGAGAATGGTGGGACAGGAGGGAGGCAGAGAGGGAGGTGATGGAGGGGGTGAGAAGGAGCCACCCAGGAGCTGCTGGTGCCATGGCCCCGTGCACGGCCCTGCTCCGGGCACACGCAGGGCTGTGCCTTGGCCATCACTGGGCACAGGCAGCACATGGACACAATGCCAGCTTGGCATTGCCAGCACCAGGGATTCTGGCTGGATCATGAGGGGAGGGAACCCCCAGGAGTGCTCTGGGTTGTTACAGGGGTTCCCAGCCTTTCCTGGACTTACTTGCTTGGAATGTGTGGCTAGTTGAGAAAGCTGCTGCCTCTACCCACATCCAATGTGAACGAAGGTGTGTGGTGTCCCTTGGGAGTTCTGGTTGTCCTTTGACCCCACTGGGGACAGGAGCAGGTCGTGCGTGGTAGCTCCTCTCACATCCTGTCCCCTCCACATTTGCAGGCTGCTCTGCCTGTCCCCGTAGCTGTGTTTTCCTAACGAGACACTTCGGGGCCTTTCAGATTAGGTCCAAATTTCCTTCTCTCCATCTGCTTCCCAGCCTCTGTCCATCTGCTCTCGCTTCCCGTCAGGCCTGGCTGACATTTGTCACCGTGGGGTGGCTTTGGGCGGTGCAGCACAAGGAGGCCCCGGGACGCCCCGAGCAGCGCTCACTGCCCGTCCCTGATGTCCGCCAGACCCGCGGCCAGGATGACCATCAGGGCCAGGATGACCATCAGGGCCAGGATGACCATCAGTGCCCGGCCCCCGTGGGGTCTGCCCACACCCAGCCCCGCCTGGCCCTGTGGGCAGCCCCTGTGTCCCTGTCCCTGGGTGCTCCACTCTCCCAGCCCTCTGGTGCCGGTGCTGGGGGATCTCGGGATGGGGAGAGCCCGGTGCAGGCACAGGTGGGTGGGGATGGGACTCCAAAACCTCAGGACCAGTCTGAGGATGGTGATTTTCTGAGTCCCTTTGCGTGCCCTCCTGGGGGACTTCTCTTCCCTTCTCCAGCTGTTTGCCTTCTGCTGGGGTTCCTCACTTTTTACTCTGCATAAAACCCAGAAATTCTCTGGACTCTGGGAGCTGGATGAGCGGAGGGACTTTGTGACATTGCGGCAGAAGTGTTAAGTCATTAAATGTCCCAGAAAATGTTCTTTGCATTAAGGAGATTAATCACAGATTTATTATCTTTTTAAAAAAAACAAACTCCTTAACTTCTGTGAATCCTTCCTATGAGTCCTGCACTGTGCTGCCCACAATACTTGGCTTCCTTGGCTCAAGCTGAAACTTATTTAGCATTAAAAATGCCATTCCCAATGTATTAATAACATCTAAGCCCTTATGGGTGGAAATCCAAAGAGCTGATCTCCTCTCTGGGAAGCAGCCTGTCAGTGTTGCTTCCCAGCCACGGGGAAGGGGCAGAGTTTGCAACAGTGGGAGCTGGAATAAAAATATTTCTGGGATGAAGTGGAGGGCTAAGGCTTGGCAGCACAACTCCTGACCTGCTGGTGCAGCAGTCCAGGGAACCATAGAGCCATTTAGCTTGGAAAAGATCATCAAAACCCAACCGTTAATCCAGCACTGCTGAGTCATGGAGCTGGTGGGATGTGGAGGTTGTGCCCATGCCCTTGGCTCTGACAAGCTGTGCCAGCCTGGTCAGTGGGAGGTTCTCCTTGGAATGCCAGCAAGGATTCCAGCTGGAACACCATGATGAAGCCAAGCGGGAGGGTGGAACACTACTGTCAGAGGCTCTGGAGGAGCCCCAGCTCCGGGAGATCTGATGACCAGAGCAGAGGTGTGGGGAAGAGCTGTCAGGAGCTGTGATGGTGGTGGATGAGGTGATGTCCCTCTGGGACAGTGCTGGGGGACACATGGAGGGACCTGGCACATGGGAGTGTGGCTGGGCTTCATAATGGCTTGTAGTCAATGACTTCACTGCCCAGGGAAAAGTAATTAATTCACCCTGGCAGGACCTCAGAGTGTTCCTGTCCAGTCAGGAAGGCAGTGGCCAATGCTCAGCTGCTTATCCTGAACATGTAATGAATGATATAAGACTTCCACGCAAGGATAAACATTATCAAATAATTTATTCTTAGATCTTTATATACGAGCAGAGAGAGAGATTTATTCTTAGTAGTGCAAACTGCTTTCCATGAAGGTTCTATCTTCAGGCTTTGAATTAAAATGTGTTGAGTTTATTTTTTTCTGCCATAGCTTTATGTGATCAGACTTCAGAATTAACCTGGCAAATTCAGCAGAACATCTCTGGGCTGTGCCATGTGTGTGAGAGAGAGAGATTTAATGGCACACACACAACTGAATGGAAGAATGACCTGGTGCAGACCCAGCTGTCTTTTGGGCTGAGCTTACAGGGCCTGGGGTGGAAAGTGCTGAAATGAGAACAGTTTTGTACCTTTTAAATGACACAGAGCAGGAGATCAGCCTGTTTGTGGTTTTTTTCAAGAAAGGGGAAGCAAGAATAGTTTGTTAATTTGCTTCTCCCCTGATTTTACTGAGTTGATGTTTAGTTTCTATTTCGAGGGCATTACAGATGCTCATATAAAGAAAAGGTTTGCACTCATAGTTTAATTTTCCCCTTTTCCCATGACTTGCTGACAAGCCTGTTTATAAGAATGGTTTAGTTTTCACTTAGCACAAACACAGATGGAAGATTGTCTGGATGTCATTTAATAAGCTAAATCTTTTTTTCTTTTTACAGTAAAATCTAAAATGCATCCATAGACAAATGAAACCCATGGCTGTAGCATTTCCCACGTGGTGAGAAGATGTAGGATCTGGCTGCATTCCTGGCACCTGGCTGGGGGCACAGCAGTGCAGAGGGATGCCCAGGCTCCTGGAGCAGCAGCTCAGTGGGTTTTCACTGGGATGGCATGTGGATCTGAGATTTTCCATGAGACGGCCCAGAGGAGTTTGAAAGGCTCGTGCTGTTGCTACAGTGACCTCGCCATCTGTTATATTTGTGGTGCTGTGGGTGATACGCAGGGATTTCCCACTGCCTCCCGCATCCGATGCTGCTCCAACAGGGAGCTGGGCTGAGCCTGGAGCAAGACATCCCCCAGCCCCTCAGTCAGGGCTTTCCCTTGGTCATGACCCCAAGGGCCCCAGGGAAGGCCTGATTACCAGGGGCAGACACGACCTTTTGAAGGAGCCAGTATCTTTATCTGGGAATTGCCCCACCAGCCTCTTCCGAAAGCTGCTCCAGTGCCTTGTTTTCCATCTCTGCACAGCAGTCCTTGGGAATGAAGCCTGGAGATTCAGGAGCAACTTGGCCAGCTGAATCCAAGCCTTCAAGTCCTTACAGCAATTCCAACCTCCCAGGATACACTTAAGCTTGCCCTAGGCCAGACCTTAATGCAGGCCTGGCTTACAGCCCCTGCATGGAACACATGGCACAGGCAGATACAGCCGAGGGACACTGGGATGTAGGGAGAAAAGCAGAGTGTGCAGGGTGAGAAGTGATGGTGTTAAATCTGAAAACACATTCAGCTGCCTGTGGGGATGCTGGGGGAGAAGAGCTGGTTTTGTTTAGGCAATACTGGAGGCATCTCCTCCCCATGCTCCTGCGCCCACACAGGGAGAGCTCTGGGAAGGTTAGTCAGAGACTGGCCTGGACCCCCTGTGCCACGGGTCCTCTCTGGGATGAGAGATCCCCGAGGGGTGCACAGGGGTGAAGTGCAGCCCAGAGGTGACACTTGACATGCAAAATGCCTTGCTCAGCAACGTGAAGAAGCAATCAGCAATCTGCACTTGACCTTCCCTGCTCCTGGTGATCGATCTGGAAACAGCAGCACCTTCTAATTCTGCTGCAGTGCCAGGAGGGGATGGAAAATAGGTTGTTTGGCCTGCCTCTCTCTGAGTGCAGTGACTCAGGGAAGCTCTTTGCTCAGGGATGAGCACCCACCTGACACCTCACAAGCTGCCTCCCCTGGGACCCAGCAGTGCGGTGCTGGGCTGCAGGCAGCTCCCCACCATCCCATGGGCTCTCCACAGGGTGAGAGTCCCCAGCGATGGAAGATCCCTGAGGTGGCAGCC
The DNA here is from genome assembly GCA_013400975.1 of Atrichornis clamosus. Lineage (NCBI taxonomy): Eukaryota > Metazoa > Chordata > Aves > Passeriformes > Menuridae > Atrichornis > Atrichornis clamosus. Next base: position 13,880 of record WBMZ01012916.1, on the reverse strand, counting down.
CAGGGTCCTGCATGTTCTGGGAGCAGTGTCTGCCTTTGCAGCCAAGTGCATGGACCAGGAGTGTGGGGTGCTGGGCCCAGAGGTGCTCCCAGAAAAGGTGACAGGGAGCATAGTGCTGCTCCTAACCCTCAGAAATGTCAGTGCCAATCCCTGCTGTGATGAGGCCAAAGAGAGACAGCTGGAAGGATTCACTGCTGGATCGTTATTTGAGCTGCAGTAAGTTTTTCTTGTGCAGAGGCAAAGAGAAATGAACCAACAGCTCAGTCTGTCCCATCCCATTCACACATTTGGTCCTCGGTGGTGTAGCCTGCAGAGCCAGGCTGATCACAATCAGGGGATTTCCCTGGGTTTATTCCTGTGGATGGATTACTGGAGACATCAACTTCTGGAGTGGTTTGGGATTAGGGTATTTTTTCTAGTCTTCTTTTTGCCTGTTCCTTTCTACACCAAAGAGCTTTTCTGGATGCTGATGTGAGCCTGGCCCTGTGCCATCAGCTCTTACCAGAGACCCGGCACTGCTCACCTGCATCTCGTGTTCAGCAGCCCTTGAGAAGCCAGCCAGGCTCTCCTCCAGGACATCTTCACCTGAGCCTCTTCCTCTGGAGGGCAGGAGGAGATGCCCTGCTCAGGCTCCTCTTTGCCTCTCATCCCTGGATCCATCTAGAACTTAAAGTACCATTTCCACTGAGCTTGCAGTAGCCAGGGGCAGGTCACCACCTCACAGCTCAGCCCTGCAGCCCTGTGTGAGGAGCAGCCAGCAGCACTTGGGTTCCTCAGGGGGCTTGGCTGCATCCTGGCACAGGGGGCCAGCCTCGGGTGTGCCATCAGACACCTTGGGAGAGCCTGATGTGCTTAATCCTCTCTCATTAATGTAAAGCCTTGGATAAACTTTAGTATTTTGCAAATGGGCCTGGCAGAGCCAGCGCTGTCCCTGCTGGCGGCGATCACTGCTCACTGTGCTGCCCCGGGGAGATGCTCAGGGGCCCTCCTGCACAACTTCTTTTTAGCTCATAGGATTGTAAAGGTGCCCCCAGATCACTGAGTCCAACCATTCCCCCAGCACTGCCAAGGCCACCACTGAACCATGTCCCCAGGTGCTGCATCCACACAGCTTTTGATGTCACTAGGGATGGTGACTCCATCACTGTCCTGGGCATCCTGTGCCAGTGCCTGAACGCCCTTTCCATGAAGGAATTCTCCCTAATCTCCAATCTAAACCTTCCTCTGGCACAAGTTAAGGCCATTTCCTCTCATCCTGTCACTTCTTCCCTGGGAGCAGACCCTCATCTGGCTGCCCCCTCCTGTCAGGGAGTTGTGGAGGGCCAGAAGGTTCTCCCTGAGCCTCCTTTTCTCCAGGCTGAGTCCTCCCAGCTCCCTCAGTTGCTCCTGGTGCTCCAGACCCTTCCCCAGCTCTGTTCCCTTCTCTGGACATGCTCTAACCCCTCAATGTCTCTCTGGTTGTGAGGGGCCCAGAACTGGACACAGAATTCAAGGAGTGACCTCAGCAATGTCAACACAGAGGGATGGTCACTGCCCTGTCACTGCTGGCTACACCATGGCTGATACAAACCAGGTGTCATTGGCCTCTTGCCCACCTGGGGACACTGGTGGGGGGATCCTGCACCCCCTAGCCCTGGTGCAGTGATTTTGTCAGCTCCATGGCACTGGGACTCGGCTGGGATTTCTGCTTTGCTCAGTGGTTCAGGCACTGATGCTGTGAGTTACTGGGAGCTTCCTACCTCCAGATGACGTCCTCTGGTCCTCCTACACGGAGGGACTGCATGGTGGTTACTGCTCCAACAACTGCCTGTTGGGCTTCTCCGATTTATGCCAAGTTAGCAAAAATGATCAAAGCAGCCAGTCAAAGCTCCTTCTTTTTCCCTGCAGATCATTGGTGGCAGAGATTTTGATCCCTTTGAAGGGAAGAGCTAATTAACAACTCGCTGAATTAAGTAGAAGGTGCAGTGTATGTACTGACTTTTTGCTGTTTTCGGGGCTGTCATGAAGATTACTCATCCCAACGAAATAATCGTTTCCATAGCGACTGATGTACTTCGTAGGGGAAGAATTGGAGACACAAATAACAAAGACAAAGGCCAAATCTATAATGCAAAGAGGCGTATGCAAACACAATAAACCCCAGGCTTCAGCCTCCAAAAAGATGTGGGATGGTGTGGGAAGGATTCCAGGAGCAGGGGAGAGTGGGAAGGACTTGGAGAAGGCGAGGGGCTGCAGGGCTTGGTGCAAGGACCAGCCAGATCTCTTCCAGGGAGTTCAGGTGGTTGCTACTGCAGAATTTCTTGCTCAGCAACTGCCAGAGGCCTCCTCAAAAGCACAGAGATTTTAAAGCTAGCCCAGGATGTGCAGAAAGAGCAGTGTTTGGAAGATAAGCAGGAACTGAATCTTTCCTTGACCTCTGCTGTGAGATCACACCTGACCTCATCCACCAGGCTTCTGCCTTATCCTGTCTGTGAGTTCTGTTTTCACAGCCCTGAAGTTCAGTGATCCCATCCACAAGAGCAAACTGCCTCTACGTGCCAGCACCAGCTCTCTGTTGACTCCTGAATTACAGGGGCTGCAGAGGAATGTGCCCAGAGCAGCCTGACCACAGCCCAGAGCTCCTGGGCAGTGCTGCAGGCTCCAAACATTTTACATTCCAGCCTTCTGGAGCCCATTAACCACAGGGTCTGGAGAACAGGTTGGGTGAGCAGCCACTAGGGCTGGCCTGGATATTTTTATCCTCTGTCAGTGCAAGAGGGGGATGCTTTGACCTCTAAGGTGTCCATAACCCTGCAACAACCTATTTTACAGCCACTGCTCAAGAAATCCTTGCTTTTTGCACCACATTTCTGTCTTTATCTTTGAGAGCAGAGTAAATCTGGTGGGGGACAGAATTTACCTGTACAATGGTCCAGCACTAGCCCAAATTCCCAGCTCAGCAGGAGCCTGGTTTGCTCCTTGACTTAGTCCCAGGGTGTCACCACAGAGCATCAGAGCAGGAGAGAGCTGGGCAGGTGCAACCCCATGGTGCAAATGCTGGACCAGGACCAGAAGAATCACAGGTCCAGTTTCCAAAGTTCCCAGCATCTCCTTGCCAAAGTGTCCAGGAGTCATGGAATCACAATCACAGACTGGTTTGGGTTGGGAGGGACCTTAAAGCTCATCTCATTCCAACCCCCCTGCCATGGGCAGGGACACCTCCCACTATCCCAGGTTGCTCCAAGCCCTGTCCAACCTGGCCTTGAATGCTTCCAGGGATGGAGCTGATTTGGTTCCTGATGGTTTGACTGGAATAAGGTCAGACACATATGTAGCTGAGGCCGATCCCAGGTGACCTGAGTGCTGGAATCCATCAGCATCCTATGATCAACGCAACCAGTCCCATAATCATGAAATACTCCTGCTCTACCACTCCTGAGTCTGAAGCCTTTGGAACCCAGAGCTTCCTCCAGGCTTTCTGCATCAGGGTCAAATGAAACATGGTAAAGATTTTATATGAGTTGTTTAATAAACCAGATGGGTTTATTATGCTCCCCTGAAGCCCCCAGCCATGACTGCAGGTGTGTTCATGGGAAGCACAAGTGCTACAGGATCCTTGAAGATGAAAGAATTGGGACTGTTCAGCCTAAACAAGAGAAGGCCCCAGGGAGACCTCAGAGCCCCTTTCAATGCCTAAAGGGGCTCCAGAAGACCTGGAGGGGGACTTGGGACAGGGGCCTGGAGGGACAGGACACAGGGAACGGCTTCCCACTGCCACAGGGCAGGGTTAGGTGGGATATTGGGAAGAAATTATTCTCTGTGAGGGTGGTGAGGCCCTGGCAGAGGTTTCCCAGAGAAACTGTTCCATCCCTGGAAGTGTCGAAGGCCAGGTTGGACAGGGCTTGGAGCAACCTGGGATAGTGGGAGGTGTCCCTGCCCATGGCAAGGGGTGGAATAATTTGTAAACCCCTTCCAACCCAAACCATTCCAGGATTCTATGATTCTTCCATGAATCTTCCATGATTCTTCTTGAAGGTGCCTCCAACCCAGCAGCCACGGTGCTGCCTCGAACATGTGGGAAGTTTGGCAGCAGGGATGGCTGAGGGAAGGGACAAGGAAGGAGATACCGTGTGAACAAGGAGGGTTGACACTGGGAATTCTCTTCTGGCTCTGGATCCTGAGCTCCACGAGCTGTGGATAACTGGTCCTGCCAGGTGTCAGACACACCCTGAGGTTTCAGGGCTGTGACAGCCTCTGTGCTCTTGCTGCCAGGCTCTCCCCTGTCAGAGACATCCTGTATAGCTACAGGCTGGCAAGGAGAATTCCATCCCTTGTTCCTTGGTCTTTTCTCTGAAGAACAGGACCTGGAAGTGCCACGGCAACAGCGGGACTGTATCTCTGGCTCTTGCTTGGCAGCAGCTCCCTTGCTGCATCCCCAGCTCCCTGCAGAGTGTGCAGTGTTACAAAACACACCTCCTGCCTGCTCGAGTGCCTCTGCCTCCTGCAAATATCCCTGAGGTCTCTTACGTAAGCCAGCACTGGTTTGCTGAGGCAGAAGAACACTTACAAGGAATATAAAAAAGGCATCACTGCTGCCCAAAGTAAACCCGAATCCTGGCGTTTGGGGCAGCAGGAAGAAGGAGGGGCAGATTAGGATGGATGAGTCTTAATGGTGACCCTGCCCTGCCAGAGCCCTGAGCTGCCCCATCCTCCCTCTCCCAGCCCTGCCTGCTCCTCTGGCCCCCTAAGCTCCCCCACAGCCCCACTCCCAACTTCCCTCCTGACCTTTGGAATTCCAGCTCTCCCAGTCCCAGCCTCTCTGCCCAGGAGAGGGGACTGCAGCTGCCACAGCTGGATCAGGCTGCAGGTGGAAGAGCATCTCAACAGGGAAGCTGTGCCTGAGCAGCAAGGGAGACGAGGCCTTTCCTTCTCCGTGTGCCACGTGGCAGAACTGCAGCCAGCAGGGATCCACCTGCAGAGGTGCTGAGATGTACCCAGGTGTCAGAGGCATCAGAGAGGGCTGACCACAGTCTGGCTGCTGCTTGCTGTTGTCCTCACTTCTGTTTTAACTGGATATATTGCTTTCTTCTGTAGAGAGAAACCTCTTCAAGAGAAAAACATGCACTTCTTCTCACGGGCACCCCTCCTGTCCTCCAGCATCTTTCCCTTGAGACAATCCCAGATGTGGTTCTCCAGAGCCACATCAAGCCCCAGGGGATAAGAGCATTAACTGGAAGGGGGTCAGGCACTGGCACAGGCTGCCCAGGGCAGTGATGGGCCCAGCATCCCTGGAAGTGTTCGAAACCTGTGTGGATGTGGCACTTGGGAACATGGGTTAGTGGTGGTCTCTAAAGTCCTTTCCAACCTTCATGATTCTGTGATCCTGTGCACAAAGGAGTGTCTGGCTTCTTGGACTGTCCAGCTGGGCAGTCAGTGGTCAGGATCTTTTAACACTGGAGGGACTTTCCTCCAGGAGCGGAACATGCCTGCTGGTGGGACAGGCTGGATGGCTGGGCCCTCCACGGGAGGCACTGGGGTGACCCCCCCATGGGGTCAGGGTGTGCCAGCAGGCACAGGGACCTCCCTGGCCACGTGAAGGACCTAGCCCAGGAAGGGCATCCCCTGGTGCAGCTGGCTGTGCTTGCCAGCAGGTTGCAAGACAGGGCTATCAAGGTTGGATAATGCCATCATCCCAGATCTTGGGATGTTGCTTTTAGCACTGAAAAATCTCCAATCACAGGCTGGCAAATTCCCTCTGCTATTTTTATGTCTGGGATATATTCAAGCAATTCCTTTCTATTAGAAACCTGGGGGGGATTTGTCTATGAAAGGTGGGATCATCACTGTTGGGAAAAGACCTGCCTGGAGCAAAGGGCACCTTGGCAGCATTGCAACCATGTCTGGGCTCCCTGTGGGGCTTTAGGGCTGGACATATGGAATGAGAGAAATATAGAAAGGAATGGTATGGTATGGTTGGTATGGTATGGCATGGCATGGTATGGGGATAGGATGCACTGTCCTGCACCAGGGAGGTTTTTTACACAGGCAGATAGTGATAGGAAGGAAGGGTTTTAAAGTAAAAGTAGAGATATTTAGATCAGATGTTAGAAAGAAATTCCTCCCTGGCACAGGTTCTCAGAGAAGCTGTGGCTGCCCCATCCCTGGAAGTGTCCAAGGCCAGGCTGGACAGGGCTTGGAGCAACCTGGGACAGTGGAAGGTGTCCCAGGCTGTGGCAGCGGGGTAGGACCGGATGGTTTGTAATGTTCTTTCTACCCAAACTATTCTGGGATTCCATGATTTCTCTGCTGGAGCTGTGTGTTGGCTCCTGGGCAGTCTGTCCCTGATGGGTTGGTGGCCTCAGGTGGCATCTTCAATGTGTGGCAAAACCAGAGCTCCCACTCTGCTGGTCACCAGGAACACAAAGCTGTGCTGACAAACCCTGGTGACAAAAGGCTTTTGGCTGTCACATCTCCCAGCACCTCCAAGTCTGACAGTGATGTGGCAGTGCCTGGGCTGCTCTGACCTGCAGCTGCTGCCACGGGGCTCGCTCAGACATCAGCTTGTGCCCGTGTCATTTCCATTTGCTTTGATTTCCTCACGCTGACGGTCTTTCCCTCCCCGGTCCCTCTGATAAGAAATGAACTATTGATTCACATGGCATTTCAGAGGGAGAGCACTCTCCTGCCCTCCACTGCAGGTGGGAATAACAGGATTAAAAGTTGTGGCTGACGCTGGGTCTGGGGCCAGGCTGGCTCTGAGTGGGGGTCTCAGCCCAAGGGGTAGGTTCCCTGTAGCTCGGGGCTACAGAGCCCTGTGAGCCCTTCCTGACCCAGCTCTTCCGTGCCCCTCCGGGGCTGTGGGAGCTGCATCCAGAGGTGCAGTGGAAGAGGTGACTGAGCCAGAGCAGCTCGTGCAAAGGCTCCTCCTGCCTGTGCCATGGCCTGTCAAGCTCCGGGGCTTTGATCACCAGAAAGCACAAGCTCCTGCCCAAGTGTGTCCTTTGTGTCCCTGCTCTCCTGGTACCCCTCTGTCCAAGTGGAGCCCAGGACCTTGGGATGACAGGGAATCATCCTGGTACTTGATGCAAGGACCTCCTCCACAGGGAGCTCTGCAGGTTAATTATCCTCTAATGAAACATTAATTTGACTGTTTCCAGCTTTCCTGACCATTGTCTCCGCACAGGCCTTGGGAGCACAGGACTTGCTTTTCCAGGGAGGACTCTGAGATTTTCCATGTAACCTACTTTCCTCCTCCTGTTTCCCAGCTCCTTTCTGCTACACTGATTATTCTCAGAACAAAATGACTTTTTCCTTTCCCCACCCTCCTGTCTCAGACACAGACCACTTACCTCACCCTGGTGGGCACTGCACAGCCCTGGCCTTGGATGGAGCTGAGTGCAGGGCTTGGGTTCTCCTTGGGGCTCTCCATCCCTTTGCCCAGACAGGAACCTGCCAGAGTTCAAGGAGTGTTTGGAAAATGTTCTCAGGCACATGGTGCCTGACAACAATCCCCAAAATGGGATTGTTGGGGTTGTCCTGTGCAGGGCCAGCAGCTGGACTCGATGTGGGTCCCTTCAAACTCTGCATATTCTGTGATCTTTGCAGACCCCACAGAGAGGCTTTGGCATCCACCCATGAGGAAGCTCTGCTCTCAGGACACCTTGCGTGGTCTTCCACCCTGTGGAGCTGTGATTCAGAGGAGGTGGGAGAAGTGTGTTTTTCCCCGAGTGGGGACAGCACTCGAGGGTTGGTGCCCTGGTGGGAGAATGACTCCTGCATTTCCTCACCTGCCAGAGACCATGATTTTGATCCATAGGACTTCTCTGGGGCACTGGGAAGCTTCAGTTCACCAGGATGCACAGGGTGCTTGGAGTGCCTGAGCAGGAAGGTACTTGAGGAATAGCCAATTAGCTCCCTATAATGAGTCTTAAATACTTTCCTTGTCATCCCCCTCTTCTAGCTGCCTTCTTCTTTGTGCTCAGCCCTGCATCCAGGTTTCCATAGGCATTCACTCCTCTCTTTGCTTCTGTGATTACTTATAATTCCTGTTTAAATTCTTCTCATTTTCACAGTGTAATTAGGCAGATGAGCGGCTTTTGTTCTGCAGTCAAAAAGCAATTAGCTGTGCTTTTTGCTTGGTGGTTGTTTTTTAATTAGGACTTTGTTGATGGCTTTTGTCCTCAACACAAAATAAGGGTTGAGGGGTTTATGGGCTGCAGCTGCTGCCCAGGGCTAGAGGGACTCCCTGCCTGTTCCCTGCCTGGCTGGGGAGGTGGCAGGACCCGGGGAGGTGGCCCAGAGTTGTCCTTGCTATTCACTCCCAGCAGCCACAGCCGTGTCCCAGCCATTGAGCTCCCATCCCAAGGTGTCTGTGCAGGAACGGTGCTGGGGTGAGGCAGCTCCGAGAATCACAGAATGTCCTGAGCTGGAAGGGACCCACAGGGATCATCCAGTCCAACTCCTGACACTGCACTGACACCCCAACCATCCCATCTTGTGCCTGAGAGCGTTGTCCAGGAGGTCACTACTTGTTGCGATGCCCCAGTGAGAGATGCTCGTGGGGGTCTCTTGTGCACTTCTTTCTCCTCTCACAGAATTGTCTAGGTTGGAAAAGCCCTCTAAGATCATCGAGTTCAGCCAGCACTGCCAAGCCCATCACTAAACCATGTCCCCAAGTGCCACATACACACATTTTTTGAACATTTCCAGAGATGGTGCCTCCACCACTGCCCGGGGCAGCCTGTGCTGAGCACTCTTTCAATGAAGAGGTTTTCCCTAATATCCAATCTAACCCCTCGCCACTGGCACAACTTGAGGCCATTTCCTCTCATCCTGTTCCCTGGAAGCAAACCGACCCCCACCTGGCTGCACCCTCCTGTCAGGGTGTGGAGAGGTTGTGGAGAGCCAGCAGGTCCCCCCTGAGCCTCTTTTTCCCCAGGCTGATCCCCTCTAGCTCCCTCAGCTGCTTCTTATCAGACCTCTGTTTCAGCCCCTGAGATCTCTCTGTTTGGGTGAGCTCTTCCAGCTGGTCAAGATTTAAGTAGCTCAGCAGCTTTCCTTAAAAACCTGAGGCACTCCCCGATCCCATCTCTGTTCCTGCAGAGTGGACAGTTCCTTCTCCTGTCCATATTCAGGGGCTGCTGAATGAGCGTGAGACAAAGCCACTGCATCTCATCTCCCCGTGGCTTTTGGGATTGCATGTAAATCACAGCAAACATTCCTACGGGCAGATCCCTCTTCAGAAATAGATGTATTTTTAATACTTGAGTCCAACTGATTGATGAGGTTAACCCAAATTTCCTCATTGTACCCTTCACCTCCCCTTAAACTCTGCCTTCCTAAGGGCACTGAGACATGGCCCCATGTCCCATCCATGGCTGCATGTAATCCCAGTGCTCAGACAGACCCTGAGGGGGCCCTTGTGACAGCTCAATCCATGCTGTGGATCCCTGGGAAGAGCCATGGCATCCCAGCCTGGCCCTCCAGCCCCTTTCTCCAGCTCTTTGAGGTTTTGTTGCCCTGCACAGAAGAGGAGCTCTGCACCACTGCCCCATGTCCCTGTCTCCAGCTCCTGCAGTCCCACACGGAGCAGAGAGGAGCTGATGGAGAAGAGCTGATGGAAAGGACAGTGTGGTTGGGATGGCACTGGGCACGGGGGGCTTGCACAGCAGAACACTGGGGATGGGGTCTCGTGGCCACCGGCAGCCCCATGCAGTGGCAAGGCAAGCTGTGGCCCCTTGGGTGGCTGTGCCAGGGGCACGCTGCAGTGGGGAGCAGGAATCTCAGCTCATTCCCCATCCCAGAGCTGGATCCTGGGCTGCTTCCAGTGCCTGGGAGCCACTTTGTGGGAGACCACAAGCCTGTGGAGGGCAGTGGGCCGTGCTGTGGCGGTGCTGCCCGTGCAGAGAGGAGCAGCAGTGGGTGACATCCAGCAGGAAGGTGGCCACGGGCTGTCCTGGCTGCTGGCCGGTTCCCAGGGCACCAGGACCCAGCCTATCTCCCCCACCCTCCCCGCACCAGGGCAGGGTCGGGGCTGCCTCGGGGGGGCCCAGCAGCGGTGCGGGGGAGGTTTGCAGTGTAGGTGTGGGCATCAATAGAGTATTTGTAGCTGTATCTCAAAGTGGTTGGTGAGAAATAAAGAGGGTGCCCAGCACCATGCACGGGCGTGGCAGCGGATGCCGGTGCGGTGTCCTCACCCCTTGGCACACAAACTCTTTTGGCTCCTCCCGAGGCAGCTGGATGATGGGAGCTGTTTCACCTGCCAACATCAGCACGACCCTGCTGCTGAACCCTCCCTCCCCGGGGGCTGCTGGCAGCAGCTGAATATTCCCCTCGAGGAGCACTGTCAGCGCTGTTCGGGGGACAGAAACCCCGAGGTGTCACGTCGACATTGATTTGTTTCCTTACGTTGAATTCTAAGTGAGGTGGTTTGGGGGCTGATTCCACGGGAAGACGCAAGTTAATGCCATATTTAAATCCTGTCGGGGGAGCCTGGCAGGTGGCAGGGTGGGCAGGACACGAGCCACAGCACTCCTGGTGCCACCTGACGAGGTGTGACAATTGCTGTCAGCGCTGGGCTCCGGGGTCTCGGCCAACGGAGGCAGAGAGGTGACAGCCAGGGGTGCTTCCGTGCCAAACGATCCTGCCCTCTGGCTCTTCTATTTTTTGCTTTTTTCCCTCTGTTTCAGGTTTGTCAGATAATGGCCGTGACCATGAGTCGAATGTTCGATTCTGTGCCATGAGCGGCAGGTACTTTCCGATGGAGATTATTTGCATGGAATAGCACAAAGCTCCATCTGCAGAGCGGGTCTCCTGGAGAATAATGACATCTTGGGCTGTGCGGGAGCCAGGACAAAGCCCACTCCCTGCTTGTAATCCCCTAGAAGCCACTCAATAGCACTTGAGCAGGGTGTAAGGGGGCAGGGCTGTGTGCCAGCCCTCTCCCTGCAGCCGAGGCGCTATCCCAGATGCATTATTTAACAAAAGGTGTCAGTCCAGCTTTTTGCACTGGCTGAAAGCAAAATCACAGCCATTCGAAGCAGATTCTTTGGAACCTAAAATTATCTTCACATCATATTTCTTCTCCAGTGGTGGCGGCATTACATTTTCTCAAATTCTGAGTCAGACGTCAGGAGAAAGAGTAAAAATGTAATTGGCTCAAATTTAGAATCATGGAGTCATTCAGTTTGGAAGGACCTCTAAGACAATCAAGTCCAACCATTAACCCAGCACTGCTGTGTTCACCACTAAGCCATGTACCCAAGTGCCCCATCCACACAGCTTTGGAACACTTCCAGGGACGGTAAAATATTTTTTAATACCCAGGGATACGATAAAATTTAGAAAAGGATCACGGTGTCAGGCTGGTTTTCTCCTTTCTGCTGTCTCTAAGCCTTTAAGACACTCTGGAGCTGAGGTTTGGGGTGTGGAGTTATAGGATTTTCCTGTTCTTTATGTTTTAACAGGCTCACCTGCTCGGGTGCCTGTGGTCATCCTGTGCCCAGCAGGGTCCTGGCTGTCACTGCTGCACAATCCATCCAGGGCCGTGTGTGGGAGCCCCTTATTCCCTGTTTCCTGACACATTCCCTGAAAGAACCGCAAGCCCTCAGCATTATATTGGAAAATAAAGAGAAACAAAGCTGTGTGTTCCTTGCTGAGAGCAGGGTGGGACTGTCCCCTCCTCGGCATTTGGCTGTTGTCCCCTCCCTCCCCGGGGTGCTGGAGCAGTGGGTGCTGCTGATGCTGGCTGTGCTGGGGATGGGGACATGGTGCTCCTTGTCCCTGTGCAGCCCCCTGAGCCAGGACCATGCCATCGCCCTGCCCTCAGCGTGCCAGGACAGCTGGCTCCTCCTGCCCAGCATCCTCTCATGGAAACATCTGCCCATCCACCCCCGTCCCCTGTGCTGCCCCCCTCATACAGAGCCCGCAGACCTTTGCCCCTCCCTCCTCCCCCTGGCAGATGTGGCAGGGCTCACTTGGAGCTCAAAAAAGTCCAAACTTGCTTCTTTATTTGTGTGAAGACATGGCAGAAGTTACAGTGCCACTGCCTTTTCCAGAGCTGGTTTGCTGACGGTGAGCTGTGGCAGCTGCTGTGACTGTCACTGCTGCCGCCTGTGCCACTGCTGCTGTGACTGTCACTGCTGCCAAGCAACCTCCAGCTCTGCTGTCCCTCTGCCTTAAGCCCTCCTCCCATGTGACCAGGGACTGGACTGGAGGGAACAGCTGGAGCTGTCAGGGGGGAGTTAGGTTGGATATCAGGAAAGGTTCTTCCCCCAGAGGATGGTGGGCACTGAACAGGCTCCCCAGGGAATGGGCACGGCCCCAAGGCTGCCAGAGCTCCAGAGGCCTTTGAACAACGCTGCCAGGCACAGGGTGGGATTGTTGGGGTGGTTGTCAGGGGCCAGGAGCTGGACTCAATGATCCTTGTGGGTCCCTCCCAGCTCAGGATATTCCGTGATCTATGCTCTCCTCTCACCTCTCCCCCCATGAACTGGAGACCCTTTCCACTGGTGTTTCTCACATTGCAATGAGACCGAAGGGCCCCTTGTGTGCTGTGCAGAGAAAAATGGTTGGCTTGGGAAGAATTTTAGGAAAAATGAAGGAATGGCCTGAGAAGCGATGTGATGTCATCCACAGGTGGTTGGCCAGGACCTCCTGGCAGGTGCCAGGCAGCACTTGTGGGCAGCAGCTCTCAGTGCCACCCCTGAGGAGCTGTCACCCCCTCTGCTCAGCCACATCTGCCTGCCACAGCTGCAGGGAGCAGCCCCTCCTCACTCAGGGCACAGGAGACCCCCCTGAGATAACCCAGCCCACACAGGGGGAATGAACACCTTCCTCCAGGACATTTCTCTGGAAGCTGTATCACTGGAATCGGACTTTCTCCATGGATTGTTGATGTCAATGACTTCTGCTTTTGAGAAAAGTTCTTTAAAAATCCTTCCTTTCAAGCACATTCTTGTTCCAAGAGCATTTTTTTAAATTTTGAATTATATAATGGTGTAACATTTTAAAGCATCAGAAGAAAATGTACCAACTTTTTTAGAATACACACTTCCAAAACGATTTTTTGGGATGAAAATATGAATGTGCCTTTTTTTCCCTTTTACCCGTATGCCTTTGGAGGAATTTCAAAATGTCAGGATTTCCTGGAAAATGTTGATCCTGCTCCCCTCTCTCCTGGGGTTTCAAGTGGGAAACGTCTGGGCTTTTCCTTGTGTGGTTTGCAGGTGTTGCAGGTGGCTGCCTGTGCCTGGTCTCTGTGCACAGGTTGGATGTTGTCCTGTTCATCCTGCCCGGGTGACAATCCTCTTCCTCTGGGCAATTCCACAAACCTCTTGGCAGGTTCTCTGTGGCTCAGGGGCCTCATGGTGGGTGCCCATCCCTGTGCTCTCCCTTGTCCATCGTGTCCAAAGGCGGCAGGACTGGGAACAATGGTGGTGAGGCTGAAGGAGCAGCCCTGGGTGCTGAGGGCAGGTCTCTGCCTCTCGGGAAGAGCATCCACGCTTTGCCCAGCAGTCACTGCAGCCTCCCTTATGCTGAAGGACAAACCAGGATGACACTGGTTTTCCAGCCCTTCCCGTGCCTGTCTGGTTTTCCTCAGCCCCTCTGTGTTAGCATCTCTCCTAAGTGGTGAGATTATCACATCAAAGGGAGCCCAAGCTCCCTGCACACTCCTGGTGCTGCCTGGGGACTTTGGAAAGGGGTGAGTAACTCCTGCTCTCCCTCCCGTGCCAGACATGGTAATTAAAGCTTTCATTAGCTGCTTCCATCCTCCAGAACAAAGAGCCTTCCTCCTTTGATAGGGAGGGATGAACTTGGATGTAAGAACTGAGCTTTGGTGTCACAATCCCGGCTCACCTTGAAAAGGGCCCAGAACAAAGAAGGGAAGGGGAAGGGGAAGG
>WBMZ01012915.1:0-40232 GCA_013400975.1 Atrichornis clamosus | reverse complement strand
CCAGGCTCAAACCAAAACAGACTAGAAGATTATTTAGAAGAAATATCTTCATANGCCAGGCTCAAACCAAAACAGGCTAGAAGATTATTTGCTTGTCCTGTTCTTCTACTCTTCCCTTGGGATCTGGTGTTGGGGACAGAATATTAAACTGAAGGGATTAGTCTGAGCCTGTGTGATCCTTCTTGCAGTCGTGCCCATAAGTTGAAGTGTGTGCATCCTTCTGTGCATTAGAAGGAGCTTGCTGAGGCCTACCGCAACTGCTGAGTTGGAGCTGTACCATGGGTTGGGAAGAGGATCTCCCCCTTCCTGATAGGAAGCGTTTGTACCAGCTGCAGTGCTTTTGGCAAGAACAGGCAGCTGGACTGTTGAATGAGGGTGTCCTTTGGCTGTTGAGCACTTACAGGGAACTTTCAGTTCTTCAGCTGAAAGCTGGAATGTTTTTTTGCTTTGTCCGTAGTAACCAGCACCAGCTTCTTTTAGAAACCCTGTCTTGGCCTTTTTAAAAATAAGAAATAAGAAGTGGTTAGAGCATGTGTCCCTCAGTGCAGCGTGTCTGCCTCGCTGGTTTTGGTGCTGTCAGACAATTTCTACTCCTGTGGGCTCCCACGGCCAGTTCTGACCCTGCTGTGAACAGGCACAGCGAGGACCTCACTAAGTCACACCTCCAGCAGCCGTGCTCAGACCTTGTCCCCTGCTGGCCCTGACGTCAGAGGGTTCTCACGTTCCTGGTGCTGAGGAGGCCGCAGCAGACACACAGGGTCATCCTCTTTTGCCAGGTCACAGTGTGATAGTACTGCTGATGTGACAGTACTGCTGCTGTGATATTACTGCTGCTGTGCTGTCACTGCTGGTACTCAGCACTGAAGTGTCCTGTGCAGTTTGTCTCGTGGCTGTCCCTGCTGGGCACGAGCAGTGCCGGGCCTGAGGGGCCAGCTAAGGGGCTGGAACTCCAGCTCCTGCATCCAAGGAGCTGGACCTATGCTGAGGGAACAGCCCTACGATATAGGATGGGATCCTCATGGCTGCTGGCACCTAGAGTTCTTCAAATAAATAGAGAGTGGTCCCAGAGTTGCTGTTACATTCCAGCAAGCCTTTTTTGCTATCCATCTTTTGAGTCAGCAGCATATTTCTTCACCTGTGTCTTCAGTAAATAAAAAAGGGCAGCTGAATCTATTTATACATTTAGCTGAGTTCAGCAAATTGCTCCAGCTGAAGCAAAATTTTGAGGGAGAAGGGACAAGCCTGAAAAAATGTTGAAATTGGTTTTTTTCTTTGATTCAAAAGTAAAAGCTTTTAAAATATGGGGGAGGCTTGAGAGAGGACTGTTTTCTGCAGCAATGGCCACTACCTGGTGCAGTGAAGCTGTTGGCTTCTCCAGGCTTCTCTGGTTCTTGGTATTTACTCATTGAGTTTATTCTCTGCACCTTATTTTGTACCTGTCCTGATTGTGGTGAAATATCAACCTGGGCCTTGCACTTGTTTCTCTTAAGGTCGTCTGGGGATTTTCTCATACTGGAAGTTTTGGGGTGTTTGTTGTGGATGGATTTTTTATGTTCCTTTTATCAATTTTTTTGAAAGGGTATTAGGTACCCTCCTGATATTGAGAACTACTGGGGTGTGAAATAATTTCTCAGGAGAAGTGACAGAAAGCCTTAGTATCTGAGATGTTTAAAAGGTGGCTAAATTCAAGACTAGAGGATAATAAGTTTGCATTAGCAAGAAAATGACTGAATGATCTAAAATTAGTAATTCCTGCTCCTCTGCCATACATAGCATGGCACAGGAAAGTCTGTAGTGTTCTGCAAAAAAAACTGGAAGCTACTTTTTTTCTGGTGATTGTCAAGTGGAAGCTTTACATACCAATACATTAGACTTTATTTGAGAAATACTGCTACCCAAAGCTGCATTTGGAGACGTGAACAGCCCTGTTCAGCCTGTCAAGTACTTGTTAGTACTGTTAGGACCCAGTGCGCTAGATGATAACAGGGAGTCCTCTAAAGAGGAAACACTTGGAAAAATGCACTGGGACAGTTGCAGCATAGTCCTTTCAAGCTTTTTTTATTATACGCAGTACATAGATTCACTCCCTCAAGTCTCCCTGCAGGACTGACCTTGGGAGCAGAACTGCTGCCAGCAATCAATGTCATATAAACAAAAAGAAACTTCACACACATACAGAAAATTCAAAAATTTTAAAGTATCAAAACCAAACATTTCATTTTCTTGAGTTGTTCCAGCCCTGAACAGACTTTAGTTTTCTCTGGTTTTGTGTTTGCTCTGGACAAATTCCCTTCACTGCCTGTCTGTGTAAGTCGTTAAGCAACCAGAGGATGCTGGATGACAGAGAGCCAAGTGTCCTCTCTGCTTCAGAACAGGCAGTGAGACACTTGCTCTGATAAAAATATCAGTGCAGAGCTGGTCACTCCCCAGACCAGGCATGGGTTATGGAAACACAGTAAATCAGCTCTGCAGCACAGCGTTGTTCGTGTATTCAGCCCTCCCTCCATGCCAAGCTATAAAATTGCTGGATCAAAGTGCAGCTGGGCCCAAGTCCAAACTTCCCCCAATTTGAGGGGAACTTGGATTCATATCTCAACACTGGGACTTTGCTCTGCCTCTAAATTAAGCTCTCACAATCTCTTAGGAAAAGTCAGACCCGTGAATTGTCCACTAAGTCACTGAAGGGCAGCCAAAGCTGAGTGTTGCTGAACACATTTGCTCTGCCTGCCTTGCATTGCCAGTAAAGGAGTGTATGTGAAGCCTTTCCTTAATCCTGGAATGCTGATCTTAGTCTTTGGGTTGGGAAGAAGCCATCCATCCTTATTCTGATGTTTTAATTTCAGAGTTTCTCTTCTCCTTCATTTTCACTGATTAGGTCAGTGAACTGAGACACCAGGAAGGCAGAAGCCATCTCCCAGGAACTGTGCTACCCCCGGGTGCTGCTCAGGGGCAAGGCAGAGATGGAGCACTGGGAGGGAGAAGGCTGCACGTTCTCTGGAGAGTCTCAGTGCTCCTGGCACTACACAGGGCTTGGGTAAGGCAGCAGTTTCTGTGTCAGCCTGGACGTGCCACCACCGAGCCGCAGTCGCTGCCACGGGTGATCGCTGGCTCTGGCCTGCCATGGTGTGCAAGGGTTTGGGGTCAAGTTTTCCCATAAAATATGAACAGGAAACCACGCTTGCACTGGGAGTGATAAATCGACGTGAAAGGAGCCCGCAATTAAGGAATGAGCTGTGGGATGGATGAGGGTGGCAGGCCCCAGGGATCAATAGAGCTGGTTTGTGTTTAGATTGAGGTCTTCTCTTTCAGGCTTGTCTTCTGTGACCCCACATCTTCATCCTCTGCCACCTTATTACTGTATTATTACTTGTTACAATAATGACAAAATGTCTCATTATTGCTGCTGCCATCAATAATAGCAGCAGTTTATCAGCAGTGTTTATTAAGTTAAATTCCATGCCAGCATCTATCTTCCCCTCCCAACACAATTTATACATGATTTAAGATAGTAGTGGAGGAGACAGAGAAATAAAGATGTCATCTTAGTGTATTTCAGTAGTTCCATTGAATTATTTCAAATTCAGTCCCTTCAAAGAGATTTAAATTTTGTATTCCTAAGCTAAACCTTTTTTCCTGCTGCAGAAGCTGATTTTTGGGGTCTTTGCACATTGCATTTGTTCTGTCACAGTCTCTCAGTGTCCACCAGCTCCTCAGAATTGTCAAGCCACCATCCTAAACATTTCACAACCTTTTTCTTTCCCTTTTTTTCCCCATTACTTAGTTTGCTTTTGGAAGCAAATATTAGACATTAAGAATCTTGAAATTAAAAAAGTTCTCAGGAAAGGACCTATTGGTAGTTTCTAAATAGAGACTTTGTGAATCCTACTGTGAAAGACTGTGGTGTTTCCCCACTTTCCCTGTACATTGTGAAGTGCTGTGCAATGTACTGAAGTGAGTGGCTGTGACCCCATGCATAGGCAAAACACAGGAGTCTGATAGTTCTCCAAAATCATTTTGTTTGCACTAATAATAAAAGATTTCCTTACTTGATTTCTGTTTGTCCTCCTGCTTTTCGGGCAATTTGAACCAGCTCTTTCCCATATCTCTCTTCTGCTTGTGCTCTGTTAAAAGAAAAACTTACTCAATTTCTCTTAGTGGTACCAGGATCACATTTACACAAATCTTGTAACTGTATCTGAGGTACAAAGCACAAGAAATGCAATTTATTTAATTTCTCTTCCTGCTCAATCCTAGTGCTGTTAGTTAACCTCTTAAATATTTTGGGTAAGCTACTTCTAGAAGAAATGAGGGAAAAATGAAGCACATCCTCGTGGCTTTGATTACTGTGGAGTGCTATGTACAGCTCTGCCCCCAAAACGTGGATGTAGTTAGAAGAAGGTGCACAGAGGTGAGGTGAAGATGTTCAGAACAGAGCAAAAGGAACCTTGTCCTTTTGCAAAGGACCCTAAAACTGATGGCTGACTTGATCCATTAAAACACCAGCTGTGAGCAGAGTAAAGAGTAGTTCCAGAGGATCCATTTAAGAGGCATGGAGAATAAATGGGACCCAGGGGTAGCAGGAATATTTGTAACCATTAGAAAGGTGAGATGCTGCTTGAAGAGCTGCAGTGGAGCCCGAGGGCAAAGGAGCATTGGTTGTTGTGTGGTGAGGCTGGGGCAGTTTTGTGGAAGGGCCAATACGTGGTATCTCATCTCATGGGGAACTGTAACTGGTGACTCAGGAAAGTGGTTCTGTTTCTATGGTTAATAAAGAAATACAAATATTTCTTTGTTGTTTTCCCCTCCCTCAGCTCTGGAGAAAATTTTTATTCTCTGTTTAAAAAAAGTATTTGTACTAAATATGTTACTTCCTTTCTCCTGGGTGCAAGACCAGGGTGGAACCAAGTTTTCAGTCTTTGAGTAGCTGCTAAAAACTATCGAATGGTCAATAATAAATAATGAACAGAGAGCCTGGTGCTAGCACTGGGGGAGGGATGATTTTCTTTAGCTAAGTCCAGTTCTCAAAAGGGGTTTAAAAGCATTTCAAACCATTTTGACCTGAAACTTGGCACAGTAGAGAAACGTACTCTTCGTTCCAAAAAGAAATTTGATGTGGGTGTGAGACCCTGCAGCCCTGCTGAGTTTTAATCACATCAGTCTTCCCACTCAGCCAGGAGGTGCTTTGTAGTGTTCTTTGCTGAGTTCCAGTGGTTTGAGGGCTGCTCTTTCAGCTTTGCCCCATGGCAGCTGTTGGGGTGGGATCCTGAGAACGTCCCACTGCCCTTTCCGCTGCCCCTCAGTGCTGGGAGCACCTTGCCTCGTAGCCAAGGTGCAGTTTCACTGCTTTGCCACCATCTCCTGTGAGCTGAGGCAGGCTCATCCTGGGGCTCTGCCCCAGTCCAAGGAGATCAGCCAGGCTGGTGGAGCAGCAGTGCTGGCCCTGCAGTCCCCACAGCCCGGAGCAGAGGGTGTTCCTGGCCTCTCCCCATGGCTCCCACGTGTCTAACGCTGCATGTGCTGCCATCCCACACCAGGAACTGCTGTCTTTTAGTGGGGTGTTCCTACACCACTGCCTTGGGATTCCTGCTAGAGGAACGGGGTGCAAAATACGGTGACAGGCCACACAGAGGCACCACTTCAGTTCCATGTTAGACAAATGAAATGTCACCAAACTGGAAATACACTTCAGAGACACATAGTGCTGCAGAAGTAGGAAAGACTAATTTTCTTCTGATTTTAGTATCAAGAAACACTTTTGTGTCAGAGGCTTTGCTTAGTGTCAGTGCATGTACAGCAATGAGAATTACTCCAGTGCTGCAGTCCCACTTGGCTTGCTCAAAATACCAGTATCATGGGAAAAACGCATGGCCAGCTTTTAAGCCAGTCCCTACTCCTGAACCTCAAGCATGGATGGGACTGGACTAGCTCAGGGTTAGAGGAATTTGACAGGAGGCTGATACCATCTCTTTACATCTTGGTGCTGCTTTTCTCACTTTCCAGTACTCCTGCACGCAGCTTCCAGCCGTGCAGAGCTGGAATTTATTTTGTGGCTTAAATCTGGGCTTTGTTCTGGAACTTTCTCACTCCCAAGCCTCTTAGGCTCTTCTCTGGGCCAGTTAGGGGGATTTTTTGTTTGAAAACTGATCAAGTGTTAATGTGGCCAGGGCCAGGACAGCTGGTTTCAGGACTCAGGGCACCTGCTGCAGGAGTCCTTATTGAAATTCCAACATGAACCACGTGGAATGGGCAGCCTCTAGAAACAGAGATTCATCCCATCCTTTGATCTTCTCCTGGGTCATTCCTATGAATGATGTGAGGACAAGCTGAAACAAGCATCTACCAGCAATAAACTGGAAATCATTTCTTTAACTGAGTGCCCACTTCTTGTCTCCTTTTCCTCCCCCCAACACACACGTACACACACGAGCACACACGTGTGCACACGCTCTCTGGAATGTCCTGGGAGTGTGAAAAACCTCATGGAAACATTTGCAAAATGACTGTACGTGTACTTTTTCTTTTTTGCAGAAAGTCCTCTGTGGCTCCACCACAAACCAGGAAAAACCTTATCCTGCAACTTGCAGAAGCCTCTGTAATGTTTTGGAAAGAAACACAGGGGTGTGTAGCCTCCAATGCAGAATTGCACTGCCCGAGGCCTGCAGTGCAGTCCTGACCTCTGTAAGTTATGAGGCACAAAGGACACACTTCACAGAGTTGGAGCGAAGCTGCCATCAGGCAGAGGTGGCTTCAGGACAGTGTGACATGGGCCAATGTAACAGGCTTCCACTGGCGGTCACGAAAAGCAACTCAAATGGCTTCAGGTTTTGACGGGAGACTTCACACACTGTGAAACGGCCACCTTAGAGTCTGACAGCTCACACCCCCTTCAAAGTCCCAGGGCTTTAAAAGTAGCCTTCAGAAAAGCACCCTAGACCCAAAAAACTAGATGGGGACAGCATGGGAAGAAAAAGCAGGCTGTGACTGAGGAAGGCAGATCAATATTCATAAGGAGACAGTGTTGAGATGAGCTGCTCTAGTATTACCTCCTGTGTATAGAATCTATTGTGTGGTCTTTCCTACATGTCATGCATGAGCATGTACGTGCCTCATGCTACATGTTGAAAACTGCTGAAGCCACTTAAAAACAGAACCAAATTTCAGATACATTTTTCTAAGTCACAAGTACAAAAATAAATGGCAAAGGAGCCAGAGCAGCAGTGTGAGATGTATTTTCTCACCCACAAAATTGTCAGCTGTCTATAGCTGCTGGTGAGCAGCATCAAGACGCATGTAAAGCAGGGGCATAAATTACAACATTGTTACTCAAAGCCTGCTAAGGTTGGTGAACAATGTGGGCTGGTTTGGGTGTCTGGGTAAGGCTTTAGGTCATGTTTTATGTAGCTTTGTATTTGAAAAACGTCTCATTTTTGGTACTGGCAGGAAACTGAAACAGTGCCTGTGGCAACAGCATGTTCAAAGAGAAACAAAAATGTGCAAGTCATTTTTTCCCTACAAAAGAGGAAACTTAGAAATGCTGCTTATGGATGTATGTGCTACTGTGTGATTCTGGACTCATAATGAGGGGTCTTAGTAGACCTCTGGGTTTCTGACTCTTTCAACCTTCTCTTTCCTTCTCAAGTCTTTGAAATTTCTATTTATAATCTGTCTTCATAAAGCACATCACAAGGCTGGGATTCAAATCACTCAGGCCTTTCTGTGTATGCTCATAACACTACCAAATTGAGAAACAGCCTGCTATTCCCTTCCAGATGCCAAACAAGAGAAAAGGGAGGCTGTTCACAGTTTTTCCTCTCTGATTTTCATACCTCTGCTTGAGCAAATCCTCCACATCTTTGCACATCTTCTTCCCCTCCAGTAGCCGCTGCACGAGCACCTCGTAGCCAGTGTGGAAGGTGAACTCCTTGCACTGAAGACAGAAAGAAAAAGAGTTGAGCTGATTTGTGCACGCAGTTTGCCAGTTTAACAGATATCTACTGTCTGCCATACGCAGCAAATTAACTTTCTGGAAAATCCAAATGGACCTTTAGATTAGCCCTGGGCTAAGGGCACAGGTATGGGTGAGGTTTCTCCAAAGTGAAAAACTGTACAAGGTTTTATCAAATCAACTTTATTTTTTAATACTAAAAATGTAGTGGGTCGCAAATTTTGGTGGCACTACCTGTCTTTTTGGGGAAGTCATGCTCAGCCCTGGGTGTGGCACCTTTGCAGAACAGAGATGTACAGCAGGTGTTAAGCACAGCAGCTCCTCTTACCTTAATTCTAATTCTTAATTCCTCTTAGCATATTTCTAAAAAGAATGGTCAGAGTCAGCTCAGTACAAATATCAACCTGTGGGGTAGTGCCTGTGCCACCTGCTCAGTGGTGGGGTGTTTTAATGGGAGGATTCGTAGCACAGGGAGACAGGATTTCTGTGTTCTAATCCTGGTCCTCCCACTGCCTCACAACAGGATTGGGATGTGCCATTTTTCCACTGAGAGCCTCTGTTAACCAGTACATAGTGATCATGTTATTGAAAATGTAGTGGTGAATGTTGTCTGAGCTTTATGTTACAGCATTATGGTAAAATCATGGGCTGTGTAACCATAAGGAGAATGAGTGTGTTCCTTCCCTCAAGCAGTTTATCTACAATACAAGTGCTTATATACGAACTGAAGGCAGTTTTTACATCCATCCACTGTCCCCTCAGCAGTTACCATTTAATAAATGGGTTACTTTATTGCTTTCCACCAGGACTGTGAAGGAGACAGCTGTTAAAGTTTTGGTACTTGGAAAAGATCCTCTGGCAAGCAACTGCTGGGCACTTGTTCTTGTGGCTTTGCTTCCTTGTTGCTGGGACTGGAGAGGAAGAGGGGAGCTCTGGGGATGAAGGGTAGAGGTTGATGGCAGCCTCAGTGCTGCTCACACAGGCCCTGGGGCTTCTGTGGAGATTTGTAGATCTGGGAGTTAGGATAAATTTCTGCAGACAATCTCTAAAAACCTACAGGCTGTAGTAGCATTTCCAGTGCTAAAGTTCAATCCATTGTAAAAGCCTTCACCCCTTAAGAAACAGGATCTCAAACCCAAAAAATTAGTTTTCCTAATGTTTCCAAGGGCAACACATCACAGGGAGGGATCCTGCTGTGAAATAAATGAGAAGCAGCAAGTTTTGCCATTCATAGAGGAAAGTAGAAAATGTTCTTGATAATACCCTGGCAATGGACTCAGCACTTCCCCCTCTCTCTTTTTTTGAGGACATTCCAATGGCAGAAGGCTTCGCTGCTGTAAAACAAAAATTCTTATGAATGGCTCCCACTGCCTTGGCAGAAACCCTGGGCAGATGCTCCACAAACAACTCAGAGCCCCAGCATGTTAACTGCATATTTCCAGATGAAATTAGCTATATCCCTTAGCTGTGGACACAGCTTTCTTGTGCCAGAAATGCTGCCCATGAGGTCAGTGAAAATATCCTATGGGTTGGAATCACCCCAGCAGTCAGTCACTGCCACAGGCAACAAAGGGAGAGTGATAAGCTCACTGTGAAGTGTCTGTCTTTCAGTTCAACATCTCTCTGTTCAATAAATGCTAAAACTCACTTGGTGTCTTTCCCCACCCCTTTTAAACTGGCACAGTTGTTATAACGAAAGGATGACAAATTCTTTATGTCTGAGAGAACGCTTATTAAATTTCCTAAACAGAGGATGCAACACCAACTTGTCATCAACCCAAAAACACACACACAAACACAACGGTGTGCTGGGGGTCAGCCTGCTGACCAGTGATCCTTCCAGGGGCCTGATAAAATGACCTGATGGACTCGACCCAGCCATTTGGACACCTTGTTCTAAGCCACAGAACACAAGGGGAAGGAGCAGTGCCATATTAAATAGCCAGCACCTCTCTCAACAGTTTTGCTTTCTGTCTTGTGCCTGCTAACACGAGTAACACTTGAACTTATTAAAAGGGAGCCACTAGAGCCATTTCTGGAGGAGAGCAGGAATCTCTTCTGATGGAGGCATCAGTTCCTGCCTGCCAGGCTAGTCTGGGTTTTGTCCCTCTGGCTGACCCTTGTACGGGGATTTGGCTCTAGCTAAATACAGGTCTATAAAGGACTTCCTACCACAGGCACTCATTTAATCTATCTTCATTAGGGGGGGCACCCATCTCAAAAGTTGCTTTATTGTCCTCACTCGGTGTTCCTAAGAATGTGGAGACCCTGTTTCAGAAAGGGCAGGATCTGAGCTGTAAACCAGGGCTTGCAAGCAGCAGATCTGGCTGTGCTCTGAGCAGCTCGTGCCACCTGCCCCGGCTGCAGAGGGAGGGGAGGAAATGCCCCAGCCCAGGGTTAGACAAGTGTGAGCTCCTCATCCTGCAACACTGCTGCTTAATTTCCAACCACAACGGAGCCATTAATCACTTAGACCTAAGTTCACTTAGACAGATGTTTCCCTTTCATTTCAACAGCTCTCTTTCTTCTCTCATGTGTTGTACAACTGCATCCCTTCTCAACCTCTTCTTGCATCCAAACTAGCCTCCTTTGCCCTTTCCTTACATACTGCTTTTTCATTCCATTGATTCCCATGTGTTGTTATAGCACCTGTTTGAGGTTGAATAAATCCTTGTTGGACAAGGATGATGCTTTACCACTCCAGTAAAGACTAACTGGTGCTTTGTACCACGGCATTAATATCTGCTCTCTAAGAAACACTTCTGGTACATCAGAGGATTGTGTTTGCCTTCTTCCACTAACAAATCATAGCAGTGGCACGTAAATGAGCTATGATCTACAGATATGCCTGCAATTCTCTCCTCTCCTGCTATTTTATTTAACAAGGTCTCAGAGTGTATTGGATTTCTTTGCTACTGATCTTTTACTTCCATTTTGTACTTTGAAACTTTGATTTTTATCTGCTTTCTTACCCCAGGCTTGAAGGTTATCAGATACCTCCTGTACGATATTTCATTTTACCTGTTTGTTTCAACCACATCTATTTCCATCCCATTCTTCATGTCTTATGCCAGTATCCAACAAATACATTGAACAAAACTGATCCTGAGACCAGGTCTCAAGATCCTTTCTTCCAGCTCATGCACTCCCATTTTGGCACACGCCACCATCACCTTCCTCAGATCAGTGTCTTTGCCCACTTTACAGTTCTTTTTCCCCTGCTTTGTCTGTTCAGTCCCATTTTGTTCTTCTTATCTGGTTTCTTAAGGATTTCCTGTGCAGCACCATAACTGACCCCATGTTTTCTTTGTCAAGACAATCAGACAGCAAGATTGTATCTCATTAAACCACCGTCTAGCCTTCCTAAGCTGTCCCGCCTCAATTCTATTTTCCATTTACCATTTTGTGTTATAATCAGCACTCGCATTGAGTGGGTTTTTTGCAAAGGCTGTTAAGCTGCACTACTCAGACAGTGCTTGGCACCTCTCAGCTGGGATTTTGTGATGATTGTAAGAACTAATGAACAGGCAAAGAACTATTTTTTTTTTTTTAGAAATTAGAAAAAATGCTATACTTGGATAATAAATATAGTCATTAAATGTGTAAAACATCATTTGCTTATACCAAAACCCAGTCGCTTGGAAGAGGGCAATGTGACTCACCACCAGTAATGTCTCTCGTTGCCAAGAAAGGGATTCTGCTTAGTGAAAGTGTGTGTGGCCATGGATTTCATCTTTGTTACTTTAGTAAAAAAGATTAGTTATTCCTTGTTGTCCAACAGACATATAGTCACTAGTAAGAAAGTGCTTAACCACAGGGATGTCAGTGCTGTGGACAGAGTCGCGTTGTCCTGAGGTTCACCCCCTCACTCTGCACGTGAGCGCTGCTCTCTGCCCGGGGATTTTCTTCTGGTGGGGAAAATCGCAGGTAATGGAGGGGCACCTTTTCCTCTTCTCTACCCAGTTGCTTCCCTTCAGTGCAATGAGCAGCACTCTTCCTCCAGAGACAAAAGCAATGT
This sequence comes from Atrichornis clamosus, assembly GCA_013400975.1. Classification (NCBI taxonomy): domain Eukaryota; kingdom Metazoa; phylum Chordata; class Aves; order Passeriformes; family Menuridae; genus Atrichornis; species Atrichornis clamosus. The sequence goes on along the minus strand of WBMZ01012915.1, from coordinate 28,269 downwards.
GAAAGGGAGTGTATGACTGAAAAACACAACTTCTGTGTTCTAATTTAACCACAGCAGCTCTCCTAGAATGCTTGAAAGGAGGCATGGAACCCTGCGAGCAGAGGTGTTGGCATTAAGCACGCTGGGATACACTTTCTTCTTTCTATTTATTTTTTCCTCTGAGGCTCAACGATGCAGCTCCCTCCCATTAGCACTTTGTTAAGAGATCTGTGCCTCGGGACTGCTGGGTAGGAGTTTAGCCATAGGTAATCACACAGGTAAACGTCGGGAGTTAATTGTGGGAGAGATTATTCAGGGCTGGCTCTGAACTGATTTCTGCAGCCATCAGGGAGAGGCTCCGAGGATTTTGATTTGCCAATGAAGGCTGCAAGGGAAGACTGGTGGTGTCAGTTCCCTGCCCAGAGGGTAGGAAGTACCAGGATTGCTGCGGGTGGCACCAAGCTGAGTAGCCTTGTGCTAAGTCTTGTGTCTTTAACTCACTGAGGCCTTATTCCCGAGCATATTCCTCTGGGCCTTGTGCTGCTGGGTGCTCAGAGGGAACTGCGAGGCTTTTTGAAGAGCAAGAGATTACATTTTGAAGTGACAAGGTTACTTTTGCAATAATATCAAGGAGGGGAGACTAAAACACTATGCTTGTTACTGAAGCACAGTTTTGGTAAATAGCTTTTACAACGTACTGGACTGAAGCAAAATTATCCAAACTTGTGTGCAAAGCACTCACTACATGGTACACCCTGCACATCCAACTGGTAATGGCCAGACAGTGACGTGAGCTCATCAGGTCATTGTGGGAATTGGCTTTCTCTTATGGCTGGTTTCCTTGGAGCATTTCTAACCATCCTGGGACCCGGCTTGCCCACGCAGAACTTTGTTTAGAGGTAGTTTACATAGCACAGCTCATCCCTCTACCTGCTCCTGCAGGATAAGCTGGCTTGGCAGCATCTGAGCATCTCCCCCAGGGGAGCCTTTGCAGCTGAAGCCGTGTGTCCTGTTTGGGGAGTGTCATCAGCTCCACCTGGGCTTGCTGCAGTGCTCTGGGAGCTGAGGCTCTGCCCTCAGCAGTAAAGGCCTTGTCCCAGCATCTCCAGCTGCAAAGCCTGCTCAGCTGCTTTCTGCAAGAAGCTGAGTCCAGCGGTAACAGGGAGGGTAACCCCAGGGTACAGCACAGCAGTGACACCACCCTGATGGGGAAGAAGGGCTGGAAAAGGAAAAACCACGTAGCAGACACTGGGTGCATTGCTCAGTACGTGGCAGGACAGTGCTGAGCTCCTGTGGTGATAAACACAGCATCAAAATCCACACGTTACCTGTCTGCACCTCTCAGGTGGCCTGACTGCCAGCAGGACAGGAACAAGCACTGACAGCTACAGCAGAGCTCTCAGGAGCTCGTTTAGCCTAATGAGCCTTCATTTAGGAATTATTTGAAATGTATTATCTGCTAATATTAAAAAAACTTGTAAAACCCCCACACTTTCTCTTAAGTTTGAAATTTAGTTATAAAAGTTCATTCCTTGTTTTTGCCCTTAATGGTATTTTTTCAAAGCTTACATCAGAAGTGTTCTCATATGGCTTTGGACTGAAAATGCTAAATGCTGCTACCTCACCCAAATAAAGTGTTCATACAGATTTTCAAAAGAGAAAAATAATTGAAACTGAATCTGTTATGGGTATCTTTGGAATTTTTCTCTAAATCAAACTTTTTTTGCATCGTATCTTGTTGAGTTTAGATAAGCTCATAACAATTTTAGTAAAATAAAAACTTAAGATTCACTTTTCCAGAGTCAAAAAGGAAATAACCACTGGTGTGAGGAGTAAGTTTAGAGAGAACAGGGGATAGTGAATTTTGAAAAAGCATCATTCTGCCAATATATTTTTCAGCTGTCAGAAAGAAATCCTTCTATCCATAGCAGTATCACACATGATATCTCACTCCTGGATTGAAAGTAAGTTGTTCTGAGTTATATGAATGAATTGTATTATTGCCTCATACCACTGTGTGCTGGCCCCTGAGTGTTTCCAGATCTTGTTCTCTTGATCTGTCAGTCTCCTTGTCCAGTGCTCTGCCAAGGACATGTGTAGGTGAGCAGCAAACAGATCTAAGAGCCAACAGTCAAATATGACTTATAATCTCAAAATATATTGGACTAGGATGGATATTTCCTAATTCAGTCACTTGCTTTATGTTTTTTGTTTTTTTCTCCTGGTACCCTTTAAAATTTCTGAGTATTTCTAGAAATATATTCCTGATACAAAGTGTTTTAGGAAGTTTATTGCTGTCTTTCTGTGCCACTGATGCTCTCCTGAAATAAACAGGATAGCAGTGAGCCCCATTATTTGTGTATCTGATGTCCAAGAGGTTGCTGAAATCCCTTCTCTAGCTCTGCAGGGACAGGGATCAGGCATGCCAGGGCCTTCCTTACGTGGCCCTGCTGAGATTAGAAGTGGTTTGGTGTTGCTTCCTGTGACACGAGGTGCTGTCCTGGCTCTGCTCTACACCAGTGGTACATGAAAGAGCCCTTTTCCAAAACCAAACCTCAGGTTCTCAGCCTGACCCTCCACTGCCTGGTCCTGGGAAGGCAGCTGGACAGCCCAGTTCAGAGCCCAGCACAGACGTGGGGGAAGGTGGCCGTGCCCAGAACAGAGGGTGTTGCACCAGAAACCTCGACTGAAACGTTCTCCCCCGGCCAGTGCTGGGTGTGATACGAGTCCTTTCTGTACATTTACATGACAATGAACTGGTTAATGGGTTTAAAAGCATCTGCCCGTGCTATACTGTGTGAGCACTCCATTTTCCTACTGGCTGAAACTAGTTGGAAGGGATGGGAATGTGGTGGGTGCTCATGCTTTCCAAGCTAAAAACAGATTTTTTTTTAAAGTATATGATTTTTTTTCCCACATAAGCAGAAAAAACAAGAAAGAGTAGGTGGGCTGGAGCTGGCTGTATAACATTTCTGTCACTTCTTGTTAATTCACTCATTGCATATCAGAAACATAAACGTTTGCTCAGGGTGTAGGTGGCTATCTTGGGACTTTTTGGTGATAGTTCCAGGAGTTGACCTGGACATTTTCCACATGAGGCTTCGTTTGCAGTTTCACTGCAGCCTGTTACCTAAATCTGACATGCAGCACTTTTCATGGGGAGCAAATGATATTTATTGCCAGGCAATAGTGTAGAGGTGAACCTTGAATGGGACCTGCAAAAATCAGAAGGGAGAAAACACTGCCTGTGTAGCATTCCAATTGCTGAGCTGCTAGACTGCCTCTCCCAATGCACCTGAAGCAGTGAAGAATCCAAATGAAAGCAGAGATTCTCATCAGTCTTCAAACCTGCAGCAGCTAGGATACTCAGAAATAAAACTGGAACTGAGATTTCACAAACTATAGGATAACACTGCAAATGACATTGAGCAAAGCAGTAGCTTCCCAGTGGTCTTTTGCTCTTGACACTGTGGGTTTTCTCTGAGAAGGAAATGCTTGGTTTAGAGTTCTGCTGACAGAGGAATTTGCTCCTCAGCTTCCTAAGCCCTTGCCCTCCTTGCAGGCATCCTGAACTGCTCATGTGTTATGTATTAGGCATTCTTATAGTCACAGCATATTGTTTGGCTCTCCACGTTTTAATCACCCCCTGATTTGCATAGCTACAAAGGGATGGCTGCACAAAAGCCTTCCTCACTTTTGCAGGTGGTTTGCTGGCTGGCAGACTAATGGCACACAGGGAACAGCCTTGGAAAGTCTCAATTCCAGTCTAATAAAAGCACTCTCCTTGTGCTTATTACCTCCATTTTAACTCCCTTCTTTAATTGTAATTTGATTAAAGGTTATTCTGAGCTCAGTTCAGACCCCCAATGCTCCTGTGCTAGCACAAGGAGAAAGGAGCCACCACACAGATATGCAACACAACAAAAAGTGTGACAAAAAACTAGGAATCCATTCAGGAAATCCATATAGAACAAATTTCTGGGATACCTTTGTGACCAGGATAGTGAGAAATGGGACAGGAGGAAGCAGAATCCCTCACCAGTTTTAAATGGGAGTCTGATGTGGCTACATGACACAGGTTTGAGGTGGCAGCATCCCTTTGTATTTTCTCCATGTGGTGACTTCAAACAACAGCTAAATCCATAAATTAAAGCAGCTTCTCCTTGGGAGCCAGCAGAGAGGCCAGCAGTGAGCATTTGCACCTGCCTTCCATAAGGCACAGCACTGTGTTCCCAAGGCTTCTCTGGAACACAACAGATAAACGTGGCAGTGGTGAAATCAGATGTTCCTTCAGTCTCTTACTGACTAACATTAGCTACAAGAGAGAAACTGGAAGCGAAATAAGGAGAAATAGAATCTTTCAAGTAGAGGATACTTCTGTTTTACAAAAAATAATGGTCAGAGATTACTTTTGTTTCTATTCCTCTTTGGCTCACCCGCTTCCAGGTCCCTTCTCTGTTCTAAGATTCTTCTTCTCTTGTCTTAAAATGCTTAGGATTTTCCTGTCAGTCCTGAAAAAGGCACTAAATACAACCCCCTGCTGCACCCATGCTCTCTGCTTCCTCTACGAGCCAGGCATTTTGTTAGTGGTCTCCCCTGGCATATGGGGAAGGGGAAAACTTCAGGAAATATTCCCAGAGCCTTCCTGTACACAGAGAATGAATTAAAGATTTACTTCTCTTCTTAGTGAGGATTAGTCCAATAGCCACATGGTACCATTTCCATTTCACAAGAGATCTTTGCCACCTAAATAATAATTTTCAACATATCCGATTACTCAATATGATGCAACATTTTCTTACGCTCCGTTAGCATCTGATTGAGACATCCCCTGCCTCAGCTGGCACACCATCCCCCCTCTGCTGCCTGTACAGGGAAGAGGAATTGCATTTTAACCTCTTCTTTCTCCAGCTGTTTTGCTTGGGGGTGAATCTCGTGGCACCAGGGAAGGCGTGCCTGCACTCCAGGCTGCAGGTAGTGAGTGGCTGTGGGCAATGACAGCTCCAGTTCCTGTTCCAAACTGTGCCTTCCCCCTGCAGAGCTCCCAGAACCACAGAGGGGTTTTATGAGTCTGAGCTCCTTCTCTTTGTTTAGAAAATGCAGCTTAATTCTCCTTCTCCAGAGAAAGCCTTTAGCAGATGTGAACTTTTTCATCAAAACCCAGCTTTATCTTCTAAAACAGTTCCCCTAGTTCCAGTAAAATTGTGTTCTCCCACAAAAAAGATTCTGTCAGAAACACAAGTCCTAACCATATGTGCATCCAGGGCTTTTCAATGGCAGGGGCCTTCTTTCCTTCTCCTGGTGCTTGTGGGGATTTCCACCCTGCTGAGCAGCAGCCTCAGGGCTGTTTGTCCGTCCTGACTTGTCAATAACTCTTCAGGAATTACAGCACCTACTGCAGATAGCACAAAGTGATGAGACTCAGACCTCCAGGCTGCTGACCACCTATCTTCCTTTCTATCTTTATCCCCATCCTTTATTTTTTATTTTTCTTTCATATTAGGAATAGGTTAGGCCTGGACAAATTAAGAGCAGCACCAAATAGCTTCTTGATTTGAAAAGTTCTTACTTTAAAGGAAAAAAGCTTGTGCTTATTTATTTATTTGCTCTGAATGGAACAAAAGGAGCTGGTATCTCTAAGATAGCCCAAGCTGGTACAATTTCACTCAATTCTCAAGACCATTACCTTTCAAGCAAAGATAAAGTTGCACCAAGAGCTGTGGAACTTTTCAATTCCTCAATCTTGTTCAGTGACATTTTTCCACCAGTTTGAAGAAGTACTGAATTCCACTTACAGTAAGGGAGCAATTCTCATTTATAATAAGGGAGCAATTATTTGGGGAGATGACAAGCTGTTGGAATCCAGATACGTATTTTCGATGTGGGTTTTTTTCTTCACCTGAGCAAGGCTGAGTTATCCCCATGCAGAGCTGTGCCCCTAGCCCTCACCTCATCCCAGCCTCAAATCTCTGAACTCCTACTGAACAACACAGCAAACTTTGTACATTGCTGAACTGTGGCTGCTGAGAAGAGGTTTATTACAAAACCTAGATTAAACTGGAGCTGAAACAAGTGTTTTCTGTGGCATCTGCCAGCCAGAATCTACCTTGCTGCAGTATGGCATGAAAATGAAATCAGAAAAAGGCCTTTTTGAGCTAAAAGGAGGTGAAAAATAACCAAGCAGCCTAGTTTGCCTTCCATACAAGCATGCAATGAGTGTTACTGGATTGAAATTCCCGGAGTTTCCCTGTGCCCACAAAGCAGCACAAGTTCAGTGTCCCCAGTCAGTGACAGTAAACTCTGAAGGAAGAGAAGCAGCTCTGCCTTGCAGTGCAGGAGTGTGAGCCCTGAGGGAGGAAAGGGATGGGCAGTGAATCACCCAGTCCCGCCAGGAAAAAATATGTTGAAATGAGATTCATAGGGACATTCAGATTCACCCTGGAGAATCTGTGGTGGCAGGAGCGGCTGAGAGCCGGGGCTGCTCACCTGCAGAAGAGGTGTTCAGTGTGTATAAATACCTGGGAGCGGGGAGGGGAGATGGAGCCAGGGCTTTGCAGGGGTACCCAGTGACAGTGCAAGAGGCAGTGGGCACCTCTGGAAATTCAAGGAGTCCTGTTCAAGCACAGGAAGGTTTTTTGCTGGGAGGCTGATGAGACACTGCAACAGTTTGCCCAGAGAGGTTGTGGAGTCTCCAGCTTTGGAGACACTCTGAGCTTGGTGCTGCGCGTGGCCCTGTGCTGGGCAGGGGATTGGCTGGAGATCTCCAGAGGCCCCTTCCAGTCTCAGCTATTCTGTGACTACCATCAGAAAGTGCACCTCAACAGGCTGCTCTAGCAAGCCAGAGGACACCCTCTTTGATCTCTGTGTGAGGCTCCATTTCAAGCTGTGTGTGACAAACACTCTTTAGGTGGTGTTTGTTAGACATGACTGTGTACGAGCGGGTGAAAAGAGAGCTGATGACTCACCTATTCCATATTTAAAATACATACTCATGGCGTACTTAAAATTGGCATAAATAATCCTCCATTTCTCTGAGCCCAAGCAAAACCAACTAACTTTGGCAAAGCAGATACAACTGTGTAAAAATATTAACAAAATTGTCACAGTGACTTACTTCATCTGTCATCCAACTTAAATAGTCCAAACCCCTCTGTTGAAGCATGGTTATCAGAAAATTGTAATAAAATGTATTTAACTGCCTAATTATTTCAGTCACTGACCCAAAATGAACCTTCTGTAAATCCTTTCATCTAGTGTTAGTTCATTTGAGCTTCATTTGAGCTCTTGTGCTCTGCTCAGAAATTACTTTTGAGGGACCATTGCTTCCACAGCCACAGTGACTAATCAGGTTTTCTACTGGTGATTTCCTCTGATTTCAATGACTGTTGTGATTGCCCATCCTCCACGAGTGTTTCTCATTGCCCCAGTGAGCCAAGCGTCCTTCCCACAGCAGCTGGGGGAATGGAGGAAAAATATGAAAAAAGAGTAGAGCAGCCTTCTCTGTGGAGATGAAGTTGACTTCACAACACACACAGACATCAGCTGGGCAACCGGTTCAGCTTTTCCATGCTGGTTCCCCCTTTATTCCCCATTTCCACACGCAGCCCACATGATGACTTGGCCGGGATGTGAGCAGGGCCGTGGCCATCCATCTGCTCTGGAGCTCAGGGTGATGCAGGATGTGCTGGCAGCAGAGCCTGGCCCACCTGTGAGCCGGCCTACGGGGAGATGAGTTATCTTAATTTGCCTTGTGTCAGTGGGGACACATGCACCAGTGCAATGCCATTCAAATGAAACTTGGGGGGAACCACTTGCAAAGCTGGGATGCCAGAGGGGAGGGTTTGCCAGCCTCATCCCTGCCTGCCTGAGCTCAGCCTTGGGTGCCAGGGCTGGCAGGAGCCCCCCTAGCTCTGGTTCCTCCCTCCCAATAAACCTGCCCTGTCTCACTTCCTCCTCACAAACCTGCTGCAAAACAATGGGCCCTGCAAAGCTGAACCTCTACAGGAAAGCAGGGTAGCTCCTGGTGTTAAAAAAACCTTCCCATTTTGAGTAAAACAATTGATGTTGTATTTCCTCAGCACGTTGCCTAATAAGTTTAGGAAATAGTTTTACTGTGACTTTTATCATCATCTCTGCACTCTTGTTCTGCAGTTAAGAGTCTCATTAGAAGTTAAATTATTTGTGAGGCTAATTACATCTTTTTTGGGCATATATAACAGACCATTGTGTGAAAAAGCTACGGTGAGAGTTGAGAGGCTACAAAGCCAACTTCGCACGGAACCTGGGGTAGAACATAGCCTGAAGTCAAAGCAAGAGAGCATCTTTGTAACAGGCTCTAATCCTGGAGCACTTCCACAGCTCCCACTGCTGCAGTGTCTGACCATAACCACGGCTGCTGCTCAGGCAGGGATGTGGGAAGGACCAGGCCACAGCAGGGCAGGGAGGCAAATTGTGCCAGCTCATGCTCGAGGCCTGCATCATATTTGCTGCCCTGTATCTCCCACACACTTTTAAATGTGAGCCGTGAAAATCCACAAGTCCCGAGCTCATCCCACAGCTCAGAAGGAACAAGCATTTCACACTTCAAGCGTTTATATTTAAATCCTGCGTACCTTAGGAGCCCATGACACATTTTCAGAATTGATTTGGCTGCTTGAGTTTGATTCAAAGCTGTCCGAGGGAATAGATTTGTTCTCACTCAACACTGGGTACTTTGGAGCCTGACCTAAAACCAGCCAGCTCCTCTGAAAGTCTTCCTCATTCCCTGCTCCCAGGTGGGTATGGCAAAGCCAGGAAGTGCTGCCAGTGCTTTCCTACCTCTTGGCAAGAAATAGCTGCATTTCATGGGTTGCAACTGGAGTGTTGAGCAGCAGGTTGGAGAGAGACAAAACAGGAAAAGGCAATGACAGGAATTGCAATGGAAAAGCAACGAGTGAAAGAACAAATAGTGAGGCTAAGAGACACTCAGTACTTGTGACTGAGGGGAAAAGATTTTTGTGGTTTACGTAACAAAAAATTACTGTTGCTCAGAACTGTGCCTCTTAACCCTGTTAACATGGAATTTGGCTGGAATTGCATACCTACTCCCCATTTATGTGGGAATTTCCCTACCTGTCTCATGATGCTAGAGAAGACAGGTAACATCTGTTATGCTTGTACAGCAACCCAGCAGAATATGAATCCATTAGCAACTGCCCTGCACTGGCTATCAAATCTGATTTGAGTTTTCATCTCACTAATACTTTCCAAAAAATATTATCAGAGGATAGAGAACTTCTGTTAAGAAGCACATTTTAGTGCAGGCTTTGAGCAGCTTCCCTGTAAACCATTATGGAGTGTGTGGAGAATATAGAAATAAAAATTGTCATTAAAAAATACACAGGTTTTAGCTCAGTCATGCGACAAAGAAAATAAAATTGCACAAAGGCACAAGTGTGAAAGTTTTAGTAAAGTACCATTACTGCTACATTTAATAGAGGAAAAGAGAGGATAAAACTTAAACCTGTTATGAGGAGCAATTTGAATTTTCCTGGAAGATGGCACACCCTGTTCTCACAAAGTCTGAATAACTTTGGGGAGGAACAAATGGTGCTCTTTCTCTGCAAGTTGGGGAAGATCTGCTTTTAGGGTTTCTTTACATCTTTTACATTGAGGAAGGTACTGAAGAAACTCCTTATCTGAAAGTTTACTAATGGTAGAGCAGGGAGTTGTTGCTCAGGGATACCTCATCAGGGTGAAGCACAGGGAGGGGGTGCAGCATGTCCTTGGGCAGCAAGGAGGGATCAGGGCTCTGCATTGAGTCATCCACCACAGGGCAAACACATTTTTTGGGTTTCAGTCATAAAGACAGCTTCCGTTCCTGGTACAGATCAAATACAGGAGATAATTGCTCGCTGAAGCAAACCACCCAAATACATTTTCCTCTCACAACAGAACCTCATGAATGCAAAAATAATTGCTGACCTTGTGATTTGGGGGCAAGCTGCACGCTTGTGCCACGTTGTGCAATATCCTGTAAGTTTTCATTTTAAAAGACTTCTTACTGCATAGCTAAAGCTTCCATCCTGCAACCGGATGTATTCCTGCCGCCTTAATCAAGCTGGGCAGTGCAACATTTCCAGCCAAAAAGTATTAAACCCAAAGATGCTTTCCTTTAAATAAGGTGCTAGCTTCAAAGCCAAGCAAGGATTTCAGTCATGGTAGTGTGACTAAGCACAGGGGAGAAGTTTAGGGAAGAAAAGCCATGAAGAACTGGCCTGGCCAGATTGTCAGCTGGTATTAATCATCCTCACACTACTCCTGTAGCCTGATTTATTCTCCCTAAAGACCAAGACTTTGAAAAATTAATATACCAAATGTACCAGCTCTAAAAGTCAGGGGGCATGTTTTCCAAGGAAGTTCAGCAATGCCAGAGCTGAAGCTCATGGGGCAGCACTGGCCCATGGCTGTGTCCCCCCTGTGCACTGCAGTAGGTGTATGAACAAGGAGGATCTCACGTAGGTGTGGTCAGGCACAGTCAGTCTTACCATAACACTGAATTTTGTATTTCCTCATTGTATTTTATTCTTTTTAACTGTTCAAATCTGGTACTGGAGTGGGGGCAGGGAGAGCTTCCTGAAAGTGCCCAGAGGATGGTGGTTCATTGAAATGTGTTTCTGCCCTTCTGTTTTCTACCAAGAGAGGGTTTACCCTGAAGGGTGGGTGGAGAGAAAGAGTGCACAAGCAGAAAGAACAGCCGTGAAATGGCAGGAAGAATTCATATGCCTTCATGTCTTTGTTTAAGTCTGTCCTAGATACTGGATAAATGGTTGCCCAGACAAGAGGCAACCACATAACATCCTGTTTACTCAATTTTGCAATGTTAGAATTTTGATTTTGAACTTTCATTTTTCAATTGCAAGAGAACCTCAGGTTACCCTTGCGAGAGAAAAGACTGGAGTCTTTTTACCTTGTAACTGCAGAGAAAGAGCTTGAAAACAAGAGACCAAAAGGGTTTTCAAACAAAAGTCAAATAACAAGTATGGAGCTGATCTCTTCATTTCAGTATTTGCTGGTTTTAGGTCAGCTGTGAGTGTTTGGGCTTAGTTGTGGAGTGTCACTGCTGGTCCTGTCTACCTGTGCTGCCTCACGGCTCCTGGGCACTGCATCCCTGCTGGGTGCTCCTGGCAGGCAGGGCTGGAGTCTGGAGGGAGCTGAGCAGTAACATTCTGCTCACAGCTGCTGGCTCTGCTCCCCACCAAACAGGAGAGAATTCAGCCTCTAATTAGCAACATCTGCTCTGGGAGCCACTCCTAAAGCTGAGGACACTCACTGCAAGCAGGTTCTTAGGACTGTGAGACAGACAAAGCCATGTCCCTTTCCAAAGCGGTTTCTGGACCTAGCACAGGCACTGGGAATGTCAGTTGTTTTATGGGGACTGGATATATTCTTTACACTGGATCCTTCTGCCCAGGATCAAACACTTACAGTACCAAACAGCATGCTTCTGCTTGGAGACAAAATGGGATTTTTACTAAACTAAATTTAGAATACAGAACAGCATTAAATTAGTTTTAAACTACATATAGAACAAGCTGTATTTTAAAAGATTTTCAAAAACAGATGCATCGAATATAGGAAACACATAGTAAATGCTCACTTACCCAAAAAGCATCTTTAAACTGCAGCTGGGTCATTATTACTGCGCTGTGGAGGGGTAGCAATCCTTCAGCAAGTCCGTTCTGGGATGAGAGCAGCAGCAGGCACAGCACTGAGCCTTGTCCCTGCACCCCAGCCCAAGCACAGGGTGCAGCACATCCACAGACCTGTCCCTTCTGAAGTCAGGCTGGTGCCAATAGCATGGGGCAGCTCCAGGCAGCTCAGCAAAGTGACCTGTGCCTGAGAAGGGACAGAGGGCAAAAGAGCTGTTGCTCACACACAGAGACATGCATGCACTCAGCACCCGCACCCCAAACCTGTTTCTCTTCTGGTAAACAGTTAATATTGAAATGAGGAAGCAAGGAGATGTCAAATGGTGTTAGGCTGCTCCTTGCCATGAGTGCATGTGAGCAGGCAGGAAAAAAAGTAGAGGGGGGGAAAAAAGAGGCAGTAAATTCAGTGATATGATTTGATCAGCTGCAGGAGGAGAGAGAACAATTAAAAAGCAAAGGAAACCAGCACAATACAAAGAGATAAACTGCTCTCTAACGCTGCGGTCTTGCAAAGAAAAAGAAGCAAAAGCAACGTAGGTGCCCCATTTCTGCAGCACCTTCTGGGGCTGGCAGAGGCCCATGCATTTGCACACGGGAAGCTTAGCTCAAAGTTGCATTTTGCAACTGAAAAAGCTTTTCAGGACTCTGGTTAAATTAAGAACCCTGAGAAGTGTGCAGGTGTCTGTACACATTTAGATACCTGGATGTCGAAGTAGAGAACACTCCTGATTTGCATGCCCTCACGTAAATGTTTATATGAATATGCAAGATATGTGAAATTTAGAAGTAAAATCCAAAGTCTTGAAAAAAAGGAGAGCTAAGAGTTTGTTAGCACCAGGAGCTGAGGTGAAGCCTCACAGACCTGTGAAGCTGCAGCACCCAGACCACACCCAGCACCCTGCTGACACCAGGTATTTCGGGCGGCTCCCCAAATCTGCCCATCCAGCTGCTGTAACACAGCTGCAAATACCTGATCACAGGGTGACACTTCTAACACTTCCCTGAAACCCTCTCCAAAGTACCTGTCCTCCAGGTGAGGTTGCCTCTGTTCACCTCCTTAGGATGTTTTAAGCATTCTTAAACACCTGTTTTAAAATACTCATTGGTAGTCTTGGAGAGTAGGAAGAAAAAGGAAAACATCCCTATGGTGGTTGCCTATGCAAACGTGTGTCCTTCCACGCGGAGAACACATCAGGACGTACTTATCTACAGCTGACTGACATTGCTGCTGGGTGTTGCTGTTTTCCTGCTGTCCCTGCAGCACCAGCCACCCAGGGAAGATCATTCCGTAGTGGGGAAGTCTCTCAACTTCCCTGGGCTCCAGTGGGACCCAGTGGGGCTCTGCTCAGAGAGCTCTGCAGGAGCTGGGGGCTGGACTCATCTGTACTCACTCCAGGGGCAATTTGTAGCTGGTGTTTTGAAGAACTTGCATGTTTCCTTTCTGGTGGTCTGAAGAAGACAGAGAATGTGCAGAGACTTTGATAGGGAAAATGAAGTGCAAGCAGAGGGCAAAAGAGAGTCTGTAGGGTCGGAGGTGTAGCAGGCAAAAAGCATCATCACAGGAGAGCAGGAGAAAGAGAAATGTGAGGATTCACTTGCAGACAGTGCTGAGGAGGAAGGCGTGAGGCTTTCATCCAGAATGGAAAATTCCTTGAAAAAATGTATTTTGAGGGCATGGGCACTAGTCACACTTGATCTGTATGCAAAAAAAAAAAAGTATCTTTTTAGAGTTATCTCAGTCTTTCTAAAACTAAATGTTTCCTGTTACTATTTCCAAGTTACAGCTGTGTTTTGAAACCATCCTTGCTGCTATTGGGGTTCATAAAAATGCATTGAGTGCATTTTGGCCCTTCAAATGATGTGGTACTTTTTTGTTATTTTTAGTTTGGCCTCCAACCACAAAGCCAATTATTTGACTGAACCTCATGCTGGGCTCTGTGCCTGCATCCATCCCACCCAACAGCTCTGCTGTAGCACAGTCACCTCCCCAGCAGCCCCCAGGGATGCTCTCTCCCTAAAGGAGTTTGCTTTGTGCTGTGGGTGAGTTTATCTCCCACCCGTGGCTGCAGAATAGCCCAGGCCAGGTCTCCAGTTGAGGTATTTTGCTGAGCTGTCAGAAATTTGCTGGTGTGAGTCACAGCCCTGGTGCTGATGAAGAAGGGCTGCTGGGCAGACCCTTGGTTTGGGTCACTGCCCACAGGCCCTGGTGCTGCTGAGTTATGTCCACAGGGTGCTGGGCTGTGCAGGGTAGCCAGGCTTTGCAGAGCTCTAGAAGAGGGAGACAATGATCTACTCTCCTGTCCTCTAAACAGGAACCACACGTCAAGGCCTCCAGGTCTGAAATGCTGTAACTCATGACTGGGTTAAGGTTTTGATGTGAGTGGCCAGAGATTGGCAGTCTGGAAAGGTTGAGCCTGGGAGGGAGCTGGGGCTGAGAGAAGGGAGCAAATCACTGAACCTCGCCAGGCTATGAACTACTGTAATGCCATCTACTGAAACCCCCTTGAGCATCCTGCCATTTCCCCCCCAAAAGAGTGGTATTGGTACCTTTGTGCCAAACAGAAGCATTTTCAGTGGGCAGAGGGTGGAGACTTGTCACCATGCTCTGGAAACCTGCAGGGCCTTTCATCTCCCCTTTCTCACTCTTTTAAAGGGGAATTGCATCTCACTTTTGCATCCGGGCTCACTCAGAAATTCCGCAAGGTCAGCCACAAGCCTTAAGTGGAACTCTTCCCTTACAGCCACTGCAGCTCCTTCCACCACTGCTCTGAGAGGTTAAAAATCAGGTGTTCTGTTTGATAAGACCAAGAACACACTTCTAGAGGGTATTTTTTTCCCAGTAATTAAATTGTTTGGCAGCAGAAGGTACCATTTAAATCTGTTCTGTAGTGAAAAGTGAGGGAAAGTCTGATTTATTTTTTTTAAGTCTATATTAAAACCCCTCAAATTCATTAGAATGGAAGTTTCATTTAATTTTTAACTATATACTGCTTTGAGCAAAGCTTTTTATCAGGGATTTGGGTGGCACGTTTGGACTTGACAGCAGGTAAAATATGAAAATAGCATCTACAAATATTTTTGCACTCATCCGGGACTCCAAGCAAGACATTCCTCACAGAGAATGTTTCTGATTTTGGGGAGTCTGACGGAGCAAACAGTAAATATTTTATTCTACACAGAAAGAGGATGAGGGAGTCTATGAAAAGTATAAAGGCACATTATAAAGAAATGCTGAACACTCAGATAATGCAGGTGCTGAGCTTGTTGTAATTTTCAGAACTCCTCAGGTATATTGTGGTCCCTTGGAGTTGTTGTTTGGGAAATGAAAATGGAGACTAGAAGGCACTTTTGCTGTCCTTCACAGTCTCTATAACCATTACATCTGAGATACGGCTTGGAAACAATTGGTGTACTGCAGTCGTGTCCAAATTAAACCAGTGCAGCCTCTGGTGTCTGTCTGAGCCCACAGCCCGGAGACACCCACCAGCAGCAGGAAAACCACAGCTAAAACAGACACGGTTCGGCTGGTGAGCTGTGCCTGCCGGATCTATTTCCATACGAATGGATCTCCGAATTCCCACGTGGGAAATGTCAGGGGTTTGCAAATTATCCACAACCATACCCATTACAAATTTTGAAATCACCCTGCCTTCTGTGAGGAGCGCATCTCTGTTCCCATGGACACAGGAACGGCCGCCTCCAAGCATCCGGCCTGGCGTGTTCCAGCCCCTCTGGACCATCCATGGCTGCAGCTGGAAGCTGGTTCAGCATGTCCCAGACCCTACACCATGGCTCTGCTCAGCTCTGGAACACACTCCCTTCGCTCCTGTTAGCAGGAACAGCTTTCCAAAAGCACTGTTTCACGGGGCAAGACAGTCCTGCTGGCATTTTGCTTCAGTAAAGTCAGTAATTAACACAAAGATTAATTGCACAGGCTATGTTCTTACCCTGTATCTAACATTTCATAGCAGCTTCTAATAGAGGCCATCTCTCAAAGGTGGAACCTTTTCTGGTGTTTCACCTAAGAGAAAGATAATTAATTAGTCTTTGCCATAATTATAAAGAACAGGATTGGATTTCCCCTAAAATTAACATGCGATACTTTGGATATCCTAAAGTTATTGTTTGTATCACAGAAATGTGGGGTCTTTTTGTGGTTGGTGTGTGTTTAAACTATCCTTACCCCTGAAAATGTTTCAAAGACAAAAAAAGGAGAAGAGCAACTGTGGAAAAGTGCAATGTCACCAGAGCCTTGAATAGCACAAACAGGATCTTTTTGTTCTTGGGAGGAAAGTAGAAGTACTTTGTGAAAGAGAAAATGAAATTATTTGGGTTTCTCTCTCCCCTTCTTGTCATAAATTCAGGTACCTGCTGAAAGATGCTTTTTATTTCTCTGACATCTTTGAATGCTTTACCAATACACTGGCTTTCTCCATGCCATTAATTCAAAGGAAATCACTACTCATTTGCAAGTACTGCACACTAATTAGCCAGGCAGGCAATGCCTGTGGTGCTGAAGAGGTTTGCACATCTCAGAAAGGACCCTTGGATCTTTGTCCAAAACACATCATCTCCAGCAGGTCTGCCTCTGTACCAAATGTCCCTTCTTTAGTAATACAGCTGCTTGTTTAGCATCATGGAAGGCAACAGTTCAGATTCCTTCAAATATTCTGCATATTTGCTCGTTTAGAAACATCACCAGTCAAGTTATAAATTTTTTTTTGTTTTAATATTCCTGAGCACACTGGATTTATTAGACTTTATTTTTTAAAAAAATCACATCCCACCGCCAGCATGGCAAAAGTTGTACTCACATTCCCAAGGAACTGACATTGAAAAATATAGGTGGAAATAAACCCAACCACTAAAACTGAAAAGGTGTTTTGTATTTCTATTAACTATGATATCTACAATCTAACCTTCTACTGATGACACATGAACACTTACTCCAAAAAGAATTCCGTTTGTTCTGAGCATAATTAAGAGGTGGTATATTAGAAAAAAACCAAGGCAGAATGGGTTGCTTTTACTCAATAAAAAGAGAGTTGGGAGGAAGGAAAACATTGATCAAGGAGAACACTGCAAGAGCATTACAAGAGTTATGTAGGAACTAAAATACTCAAGCTGTTCTGGGAGGCTTTGTCTTTGTCTGGAATACTCAGCTAATTTCTGTGACTTTCCAGGAGGTAAAAATGAATATATGGACTTTCCTGAACTGGACCTGTCATGCCATTAACCTTTCAGACTATTTCAAACAATCACAGAATGGGACAGTACTCACTTGTGGAGCTCTCAGCTGAGGTTAACTTTTAGAGGTTATTACTACAAGTATTTATGTAATGCCTTGATGCTTTAGCAGTCCATATACCACAAATCAAAAAACAAACACAATTGGGTTTGCAACCTTGTCCAGAAAATGCTAAATGCACACGTTGGTTTTTTGAGTCTTCTTTAGCATCCAGGTAAGATGCTGAGTCTCTGGTTGATAAAGCCAAGGATGTTGCCACTGTGCATTATGCACATTGCTCACATCTCAACGGGCAAGCCACAGTAAGAAATAAATGTACAAAACACAGAAAGATAGAATATTTTAAGTTTTAATCCAACTAAGGAAGAGGGTCTCGACACAGTAAAATGCCACTGTATTGCTGATGCTCTACAACTGTACATTAAAAATAATTATTGTCTGTAGATGTAAAAATAGCAAGTTTTATGATAGAGTAAAACACAGTATAGAAACCATTTCAAATCAAGTAGAAACCTCTTAAACAACTGAGGCATTTACGTAAGTGTTTCTCCAAAGGCATTTAATAAAACACAGTTAGTACTGACTCTACACATCCCCCCACCTTCCCCACTCCCCACCCTAATTAAACTGATTAGAAAAATAGTAGTCTCAGTTACTACATTTTGCATTCTTTCAGAATCATTTTGATTCTCCATTTTCTTCAAGTACAGTAGAACAATTCTTCACAATACAGTACCACCCCAAAGTAATTTATTTCCCAACACTATAGAATTTTGACAGTAAGTATCTCAGATTAATTTTGAAGGCTAGAAGAGGCCCAGAAAGTTTGCAGGAGGGCAATTAAATTTTGAATGCAAATTATTTACACAAACATTAGTGTACTGTAATTACAGCATAAAACTTGCAACACAGCTGATGAGTGCTTTTAACAAAAGCTTCAAATGAAAGAAAGGGAAGAAAAACAGATTACAAAATAAATAATCTAAAGTTCTTCATGGTAGAAACGTTCATCATGAAGCTGCCTACCATAATCTGTGGCTTCGCTGCTAAGAAACAAATCCTGGTTCTTAAGAATTTCTGCTTCAGAAAGTTTTTTATCATCATTCAAATCCATCTCTTCAATGAGGTGAAGGGCCTGTAAAAGAAATGGAACACCACGTGCACCAAGTCAAAACAATTCTGATTTTTGTTCGTTTATGTATTATAAGAAGAGGGAAGTTTAGCAGTAAAATGCAGAACCACCTGCAGAATGTTTTAGTTGTAGCTCATTGTATTTCATAGTTCAAAGCTGACAGGCTGTGCAGCAGCTCTACTGCACCTCTTATTTCTGAGAAATAGGAGTCCTGCTATTACATGGGCTTTGTTTTCATTTGCTGAACATCTACAAATACGCTGATTTAGAGAATCCTTCTGTTCCTAGTTTTTCTGATTGGTTTGGCTCAATGTAACCGAGCCAAAAATACCGTGGGCTAACGTCAGCCAAGTGGATTTTAAAAGCACTCTGAAAGGCAAAGGCTGGGAGATTAATATGACAAGCATCTCAGCAAACACATGTCAATTCCTGAAAATGGAATAGAGAGTAATTTTTCTATTTTTATGTTCTTTAGCTACTGGGTTTCTCAAGCCGTTTTGAAATGCTGAAATGGAACTGTGATATTCAGCTTTCAAACAGCAGTTTAGGACTGAAGTTAATGCTACCTTCTCTTTAGGACAGGTGACTTTATATTAACCAAAGAAAAAAAGAAATAGCATATTAGAGGAACAAATAAAACAAATTATTTATTGCAGAATGGAGCTACTGCTAGAGCATGGCCATGCTGTAAGCTAAATTTGAATGAATAGCTAAGAACAGCTAAAAAACCACCAAACCAAGCAAGCCAACACAGGTATGAATAGACTCAGCACCACACAGAATTAATGTCAGAACAGTGCTATTTCTGCAGAGGAAGGACTGACCACCCCCAGGAGGCAGGTGTTCGAAAAAGGCCACGCAAAGGCTCACAGATGCCCATGTACAAAAATACTCCCAGAGCCACTGAACAGCTCAGCTTCCCACAAGGTCACACCCCTGAGCACCCGGTGCTGCTGCTGCTGCTGCCACGGGGCTGCCCCTGTCACCAAGAGCCCGGAAAGGCAGCGGTGGCAGCTCAGGAATGAGCACGTGGACTGCTCTGTCTGACACAAAGCAGCTCCTCTCTTTCCCAGGAACCATGAGGCCATGGGAAGACCTGCTCTTCCTGCCGTTCTGAACACCAAAATCCTCAAGGGTGAAGGGAAGACATGGAAAATTTAGATGAAAAGTTACTAGCAGAAAGGCAGAAATCCTCTCTACTGCAGTGAGGGACTGGAAACTGCTACAACAAAAATAAAGACAGCCAAAATGAGAATCCACTTAAAAGCTATTATGGTGTTCTACCCCTGATTAAACCATTTTAATTAGCATCATCGAAGTTTGCTTTACACCATCTTCAATCACAGAGTACTTCCATTTTCTTGTACTTAAGATGAGTTTTTAGTTCTACAAATTATGATGATTTATCCAGTTAGAAGAATCACAATCAATTTCTTTCTTCAAAATTATGCAGCTTCTTTTGGTAGTGCATCTCATTAGATTCACCTACAATAGCTAAAAAATTGCTTATTAAAATTCTGTTCCCTTGAGTCAAAGCAGATAAACTATTCAAACATGTAGAAAAGCACTTTGTTAATTTACAAACATTTACACAATTAATAGGAACTTCCTATTTGCCTAATACAGTTAAAGGATCTGCATTCCTTGTCAAAGTGAAAAGAGGTTAAAAATATATGCAAAGCTCTACTAACATTCTTTTTCAACAACTAAGACATGATAAATCTGAATGCTTCTATCATTTTGCTGTGATACCTCCAAAATTCTCCTGCAGTAACTAAAACCTCAACAGCAGTTAAAACACCTACCTCCTCTTGTGCAATACCCTGATTGTTGGGTACTATCCAAGACAACAGCTCTTGAGGGTTGAGTTTTCCATCATGATCCTTGTCATAGTCATTCACAAACCGATCCTTCTCTACCAGGATCCACTCTGGATCTTCCCTTGCAGCTAGTAAGACATAGTTGTCAAGTTTAAAGCCACTCTTCACCTTAAAGCAGATGTTTTCACCTTTCCTCCTAAGCAAATTCACTTAATCTCATAAAATATAACATAAAAGTGATGTCACTAAACAAAAACAAACCTTAATGGGCAGAGGAAAGCAGGGAAAGCAATTTCATTTACTGTTGGTATTTATTTGTTTATTGGCACACTGGTTTAATACTTATCCTATACACTGGTGTTGCAGCCTGCAGCCTAGAGCAATCTTAGACTTGTCCTTAACTTTCCAAGAGATTTAGAAGTAATTAACCAAATTATAAACATTGCAGGCAAGCATGAACTTTCTAAGCCTTGTGAAAGTCAAAAGTAGTAGGTATCACAAGCAGGTAAGTAACAGTTTAAAAATAATGATTCTATTATTAAAGAACAAAAAGAGTGAAGTCTCTCTCCTTCCTTTCTAACATTTAGTTTTGCAAGTAGATTATCGCTTTATGTCACAATTCACCATACACTGTTGCCCCAAACCATGAGGTAATTATGAAATCAGAGTCCCCATGTAGCCTTTTAGTCATTTTAAAGTGTACTGCAGGAGCACTGTCTGCAGAAGACATGGCCACTTGGAGAAAAGCTGAAGTAGAGCTTGTGCAATTACAGCTGGTTCTGAAGTCTTGCTAGCAAGTTGTAATGACAGAGCTATTATCTTCTCTATTAAATTTCACTCCTTCCCAACAACTTTGTATAGAATGGTTTGGAAAAGCTTTCTTTCATGTCAGAGCAGGAAAAGGATAAAGAAGCCTGTGGTTGCATCAGAGATCTATTGTTTTTACTGGCTCTGACAAACAAAGATGGTTGTAAAACATGAAATTCCAGGTGGCTGATTAGAGTGAATAAAAACAGATTATTCCTTTCTTTCTCCATCTCCTCATATGGCTTAAACAATTTTCCCCAGCTAGGATGCCAGTCAGAATTAGCACTCCTTTGGGCCAAGCAGACTTTCCACATAACTGAAGTTACTGGGCTTTTTGGAACTGGAAGTTATCTGCCCTGGGTTTTAGCAAATCAAATAGAGCGTGTAAGGTATTTCTGATAAATATTCATAAGCACCAGATAAGCGTCCTTTCTCTTGTTAAAGAAGGAAGAGATCAAGTTTAATGAAGGCTGAGAGTGGAAAAAACCCCCCCAAACAAACCAAAAAGTGAAGGGAGCCATCAGGCTTCTGATACCTGGTACAGTGAACTGACTCCTTACACTGCCCCTCCACGTCTTACAACACACACGGCTCAGTCCTTCCAAAGCAAGGCTGACAGCTGCCTGCTTAGGCTGATCAAGACCAGGGAAGTTTAACCTTACATTCCTGCTAGCTGGGTTTGCAGATGTGTTCAGTTACCAAAACTGCACCTTAGTTCAGCTGCATCCCTTGTGGTCAGGAATTCGCTTCAGTCTTTCAGAAAACAAGAAGCAACTTGCAAGGAAAACCTGTGGAATGGGCTACACACAAAGCACTACCAAATACACACAGGGCAGACTGAAATGATGAGATACTATGCCCAGTTCCAGGAAACGGAGTTATTCCAAGACAGAAAGTTCCTCAGAATCTGTAGGTGGAGGTGTGAAAAGCTGAAAATAAAGGTGCATCCAATTCACCCCATTCCAAAAGCTTTTGTTAGTTCCCTCTTTCATGCCCCTTCCCTTTTTCCTTACTTGGATCTCTTCTGTAATCACCAAGGAATTCTTCCAGGCTAACATATCCATCACCATCTTTATCATGTTCTTCTAAAGCCTCCTGAATGACAAAGTCCTTTTGTATACATACAAAGAGCAAAATTAGCAATCAAGAGAAACAGCACTGAATCATTTTAGAGCAATGACGTATTCCTTAAATGAAAGACTCCCTCATTTCAAATCCCCTTCTGTTTCATGCAGACTAGTGCAGTAATTGCTTCCTGTGCAATAAAACAGATCTGCCCTTAAGAGTTTAGAATGTCAGGTTTTATGAAAACCAAATGTGAAAGGTGTCCATAGAGCTGGAATCCTTCAACACAATTCAAAACTATGAAAGCAGCTGACAAACATGAATATGTACAAAGCTCTACCATCTCGTTTCACTTTTCTCATCTGGTGGATTTGCTGATTTGCATTTTTGCAACTTAACCGAACTGTCAGGAGAACTGGTTGGTTTTATGTGCTGTGTTTCCCAGTGAAGCCAGTGTGCCCATTCTTGGAGTGCTGCCTTCCCTCGTTTGTCCATGGCTGTGTCATGTGCACAGGAGCAGAGGCTGTTTGCACAGCACTCCTCCTGGCAGCTGGCTCTGGCACCAGGGAGCCAAAACTGAAAGGTAAAACCTCACTGATGGATTTCCAGCCTAACAGAGTTGAGAGGTGGCTATGTCAGTCCAGTCCCAAAAGTTCGGGATAGTTGTGCACTCCTAGTTCTCAAACAGATTTCAAAGAAAAGCATTGAACTCCTGCTCCAGCTCCTGACCTCCAGCACTGGATCCACACCACACAACTTGATTTTTCATTTGGGCTGTACAAGCCATATCCATAACTGCTTCACAGCCCACTTCCTGTGGTACTGGAGCTAAGGACACATTAAAAAGATGTTACATCTACACACACAGGCTGATAAAGATGCTCCCCTAAGTCTTACCGTCATGTACTCTACTTCTTCAGGATGTTCAAAAGCAACATATTCATCCACATTTAGAGCAGGAACATCATCTCTATTAGCTTTTTCAAAACGTTTTTTCTCCTTTAAATGAAGCTTAGAAAATAGATTTAGTTAGAGCCCTTATTGGAAAGGAAAAACAACATTATAGTAGCTGGCTGTAAGCTCATTAGGATATTAATTGTTTCACATTACCTACTCATATTACACTGATGTTAAATTTTCACTAAAAAAAGCTCATTGAGAGCAATGATAATGACACTTTTAATTGAGGTGATTTTATTCTAAGAATTGCATAAAGCCCTGCTTTTTTCAATTTAAGGAGCCATTTAAAACACACTCTTAGCCAAGGCTTAAAAAACACGAAAAAGAGATAATGAAAAGACTGAGGATTCTCATTTTCATATGTGCATCCTCTTCTAAAAGTCACCAATTCCCAAACTAACCAAGTGGAGTACAATGATTATAATGGCAGCCATTGCAAATTCCAAAATTTACATTTTAAGGGCATTTAACCTTCTGGATCTACATCTTATTTATGTCAAGGGCTATCTGTAGTTCAAAGAAGGTCTTGAAATACCATATGTGTAAAATGTCTTTTGCGAAGCTATTTTAAGGCCAGACTCCTTGCCTACAGGACTGCTGCCCATTACACCTGAACACTTCAAAGGGAAGTCACTTCTCCAGCCTGTTTAAGTACATGTACCAGCATGCCTTTAAAAAAATTCACAGTAAACAGACAAGTTCTTATTTCTGAATGTCTTGCACTTCCTATTTCTGTAGTCCAAATGGGCAAAAATTTCCTGTCTTTTTCTTGTTTCATTTTGTACAGTTTCTTTAGATGAAATACAGACCCACACCATTGACAGCTGATCTCTGCTCAAACTGCACATGATGTGAACTATAAAAATCCTGGAATCCCATCATTAGGTGTGCTGTGCTATTAGTGTGACTGATCTGGGTAAGGGAGTAGCCAGCAAATCAGAGATTATACTTTAAAAACAACCATTTGAGATTGTATTTCTAGTTTATATGCTATCTATTGACACTTTTCTCCAAATTAGGCTAACCTGATTAACACACAGCATAGCATGTAACAAATTAAGTACAAGATCTTAACTATTCTGCAAAATAGTTAAAGGCCCTCTTAAAGAAAAGCTGACCTTAGCTGATAGTGTAACTAGGAGGGCAATTCAGAAGGACTGACTACAGAAAGTTCTAGACTGCAACTTGAACTACTGAAGGAGAAAGTCTGTTTTCCAGTGGTTTTTGGGAAGTGATGAACAAGGGCGCCACCTTCTGGTAAATTCCTGTGGTTACTTATGTCAGTTTTCAACATTGTATCTTACTCTTCCGTCTCGATCAGAGCAGCACGACTGATTTCCAGAGTAAGGAAAATGCTGAAGGTGGCTGACCTATGATGCTTGTACAGTGCTGCTCATTTACAATCTACGCTGGAGAAGTCAGCAAGAAGGAAAGCCCAGGAAGCAGGCAAGTTATAGCACAACTAAGCAAGCTGTTCTGTCCCAGCTTATAGATCTATAGCTCTCTATCAATCTGTGATGGCAGTATCTCAAACATGGTATCAGTATTCTGACTGGAAGTTCCACTGAAAGTCTTGTGGTATTTAAAAGCTATGTAATTATTCAGTTAATGTGACATTCAAAGCTTTACAGTTTGTTTCCTCAGTATGTAAAATCCTCCGTTCACTGCATTAGTTTCACTTCTGCTAAAGTCCTGTATTATCTACTACTACTTTACTAAGCAGCCAAAGCAATCCTTACAGAAAAAAACCACCTCAGGCTAGAGTAGTCTAAAAACTCACTTATTCTCCTTTTGGGAAACATTTGAATGTACTTATACATCTATCACCTGAAAGGAAACAAGCTTTGTTATGTGATAACTCTTGGTGAACCTTTCCTCCCTGCCTCTCTTGCCTCCTTCCCCTCTTAAGCATCTGCTTTCATACATGAGACTCACATATAACTTCTGTGTTTAGACATCCATTTTTAGCTATGGGAGTTGCATTTTCATTGCTAAAACTGTCTGAATTGCTGTTGCTTTCTCTGTGGGTCTCTAATGGACAGGCAATGTTAGAGCAGACAATACTGATACCCACACCGAGTGCTTGAGCAGTAACTGAACAAATGGCCAGAAGAGTGCAATAAAGGGATTAAAGAGCTTCCTTCTCCTCTCACACCAGTGGTGCTGGCCCCTGCTGAAGGCAGGACACTTGGGCTGCACACCTCACCCAACGGACTGCAGATCTAACCCAGTGGATCCCAACCTTGGTTTAAGACGGGGGCTGGAGACCGTGCTCTGCCGTAAGACTGTCAGTAGACTTATGCTGCACTCAGCCAGCAAAACACACTCAGGAGGTACCATTTCATTGGGTCTTTATTTTGTTGGTGGCAGCTTTAATGCTCCACTACTTTCCTTTAATTACTCCCCTACCTCAGACAGCACCAAGTGTTAAAACACACGCCAGCTGCTCCGCTTTCTCTACCCATCTTGTTCTGTCACAACAAACAAACATTGCTGCCTTTGGCCAACAGCTCACAGGAGCTGATGCTGAAACATTTTACCTGTCGAAATGATTCTTCTTCTTGATCCTCCAGGACAGTGTTCTCATCAAAATCAATTACACGATCATACATTTGCAAATTATACTCCTTCCAAGACACCAATCCATCACCATCTTTGTCATAGTCATTGAAGTGTTGCTTAGCTTCTTGTGTTACATAATGCTTGAAAGACTGCTGTATCCAGGAACTCAGCTCATCTGTGAAAAACATTAAAAATGTAATAAAATAAAAAAAATCAGAGTCATCTGCATGATAAAAATTGTAAAGATACCATAGATCTATTCTGTCTGCAATATACTTTGAAAGTCAGATGGAAGCATATAGGCAAGAGGTTAGTTAAAGCAAAACAGTCTGTTTCCTCCATGCTATGGCTTTTTCCAAGTGAATCAAATGAGGGAAGAGATCACAGCTACAGACTTCAGGGGTTTTTTAATGATTATGTGGCCACATCTTTTCAAATCTGAAGCAAATCAACACTGTAGCATCATTTTTTTCCCTCCAGAGCTTTACGAAAATGACGCTGAATAGTCTACACAGACAACTCTAAATGTAATTTGGTACCCCAAAAAAATATTGTTCCCATCGGTTTGGGGTTTCTTTTGAAGAATCCACAAACTGAAATCAACTCAATTCAGTGCTATTGCCTTAATTACCCCAAATAAAATATTAACTATTTATTTAAAACTATTTTCCCTTTACCTGGGGCTGAAACCAAGCCTTACATAGTTTGGAAATCCTTTTAAGCTGCTTGTTTTTATAGAAATGTGGCTAAAAGAAATAAAACTTAATATACCAATGAATTGACAGAAATACATTAAAGAAGATTGGGAGAACATATTCTCTCAGTATCTCTCAATTATTTTCAGGTGCCTGGAAGGGAAAGACATCTTCCTCTGCATTGCAAAAATTATACATCTTAACTGAAATCCTGCTCTGAAGAGTCATTAAAAAATCCTTTAGAAATCACTACTTTGACGTAGAAAAATCTTACAGCATTTTTAAAATACTAAAGTATCTTATCCTATCCTTCTTGGCAGAAGCATCAATACAACTTCATTAGGTTTATTTAAATATCTTTGAAAAGCAGCAAGAGATTTTTAAAAATACTTTTTGAATACTGAATTTATATTAGCAAAGGAACCAACTTTGCAACAGATTCTGTGAATTGATTGAACATGCAGAGAACACCAAACCAGCACTGCCTTACAAGAACCTGCAACGTGATTTCTTAAAGAAGGGCAACATGTAAGTAATGGTTTATTTCCCAGCATTTACGGTGTGAGGCACAGCCCTGTGACCACATAATGCCCAGTGCCATTAACCAGAAATACTTAATACTCCAACATTATGGAAGCAGCATTAATATATCCCATCTTCTTGCACTGTCAGCCACCAAGTGGAGGCACCACTAACAAGGAAAAAGTTCTGAAGAGTTTTGCAATACACTGAGGAATGACTGAGCTGAAAAAGCTTCAGTACTGTTAAGTTTCTTAGCGTAAAAACACATTCCACTGTGAGTTTTCCTTTGGGAAGTGAAGGAAGGCAAGTTTTCATTAGACTGAGAGCCAGATGCAATATATACCATGAGGATGGAGTATGGGTGGAATTCCTATACTTCATATAGACTTTTTCCCTTCTAGCCTTCACACTGAGAGGTGACTGTGGTGTATCACAGGGATTAGCCATCCCACCAAAGGTACAGACTATCCCAGCTCTACACTGTCCTTGCAGGAACACTGAAATAAGGGTGCTGTTGATTAAATTCAACATATAAAGTGAAAGGCATTCAAAGGGATAGTCAATCTTGTCTTTAAAAACATATTTTGTCCTCTCACCTAGAAAGCTTACTGCATGTTTAGCATAATTTTAATGAAATACTACTGTTCTGGTGTTCGAACGAGGCTTCTCTTTGCTTTATGCGTGTGCATGTGAGAGACTTTTGATTTTTTGTGAAAATCACAGCCAACCAATTAAAAAAAAGGTTCATAATGAGTTTTAAAATTAAATTAGGAGTATCATAATGATGTACCGAAATAAAGGGCCTGAGTTTACCACGAAGTTTTTCAGTTTGCCTGACAAAAACCTGTCTGGGAAGAACCATTTTATATTGTATTGTGATGAAATACGATCCCTCAATGTAACTTTGTGTCACTAGGTACTGAAGCACATCTATGTAGTATTATGTCTGCAGCACTTTCTTTGCATCTTAAACTTACTCTCTGAGCTACATAAACAGAATTACAAACACAGAAACCCACCTGTGGTACAAGTGCAAAGGTGGTACCTGCAACTTGGTACTGTTCTTACCCAGCTCCTGCTGGCCCCACTTCTTCCATCACAGAATCACAGGATGGAAGGGACACAGTCACCTGGTCCAACCTCCCTGCTGAAGCAGAGTCATCCCAGAGCACATGGCACAGGATTGCGTCCAGAAGGTTCCTGAGTATCTCCAGTGAGGGAGACTCCACAACCTCTCTGGGCAAACTGTGCCAGTGTGCAGTCTCTACAAAGGAAAGAAGTTCTTCCTCATAGTCAGGTGGAACTTCCTGTGCATCAGTTTCTGTCCGTTGCCTCCTGTCCCAGTGACTGGCAGAACCGAGCAGAGCCTGGCTCCATCATCTGGCCTCCCTCCTTTAGGTATTTATATACATTAGTGAGGTGCCCTCTCAGTCGTCTCTTTCCGAGTCAAAGAGAAACCTTAGGCACTGAGATAACCTCTCTATGAGCCTGTCGATGTTTCTAACACACTGTGCAAGCGATTGTGATGTTTTCCAGGGAGATTCTCCCCAGCACAAGAGCCACGGGCTGTGTCACGGGCAGAGCACGTGTTCTCCTCCCGGACCAGCCCGGCCCGCCCGGCCCCCGCCGTTACCCTCGCTGAGCAGCCCATCCGCGTCCGCGTCGATCCTCTTCACGATGTTCCTCAGCCGCCGCTGCTGCTCCTCGGGGCTGAGCCGCGCGTACTCCTCCGCCTCCTCCTGCGGCACAGCAACGCGCCCTGTCAGCGGCCCGGCCCGGCTCGGCCCGG
>WBMZ01012914.1:46766-79736 GCA_013400975.1 Atrichornis clamosus | reverse complement strand
ATATATATATATATAAATATATGGCTTCCTGTCTCAAAAACAGATTATAAAACCTTGACTTAACTTTAGTCATTGCCATTGCCGAGGGATTGCCAAACAGAAGGAATTTTTGGCTGAGGGAGACCCACTGCATCCATTCAGTAGTCAGGAGATATATGCAGACAGTGGTAAAAGTCAGCGCCGTAAAGCAAATTAAACCTTTCCCTTCTTTCTCTGCATCAGATTTTACTGCTGTTGTTATTCTTTCAGTTGTGAGAGATGATCTCTGAGGGAGAATTTTTCTCTCTCTCAAAGTGTATCCAAATGCCAGGACATCCACTGGCATTTTTCCTGTACCTCTGAGCGACTCATCAGTCTGTACCTCCTTAATTTTACTGAGATCTAGCTGAAACATGTCAAGGAGCCATGAGGATTTTTTCCCATGCAAAGCAGGTTCTTTGCAAAAAAAAAAAAAAAAAAAAAATCCAGTTGTTCTGTTGCAGCAGAAGTTGCAGTTTCACTTGAAAAAAAATTGTTTTATAAGCAGCAAAAAAAGTTTGAGCTTTAGTCTCATGGCAGTCTTGGTGCTGTTTTAGGGCTAAATAGGGGTTGATTTCCCTTTGGGCTGTGGTGGTGTTCATGGCCTCTCTCCGTGTGGATTCTTTGTTATCTAATAACAGGTCATCTTTTGCTGCAGCCTTTCCCAAACAGAGGGAAGGAGAAGATAAGGAGCTCTCTGCCTTCTGCTGCCTCTCACATTTTTAAAGAAATTACAAACAGTCCGAAATACAGGCCTGAAAAGCATCACTGTGTATTTTTGGGGAAAGTTTGTCTTTCCTGACCAACTCTCATGTCCCTTTCCCATATGCCTGGACCAAGATCCAGGTAAATATTCCCCCTAACCCCTTCTTGTGTGGAAATGGTCCTCAGAGAGGGTGTAAGATGTGTTTGTATCTATGTGTGACTCTGGAACAGCTGATTCTTTATTGATCAGGCCTTGAGTTGTTCAGAGGGACTGAATGAGGGGAGTGCTGTGACATTTCAGACCAAAGGAGGAGCAGATTCCATGATGAATGAATGATATGAAAGGAAACACAGCCATAATTTATTGCAAAGCACTTAGAAGGTATTTTGATGGATAGTGCGAGTAGATGAAAAGCCCTTTTGGGTCTGGGATTTTTTTTTCTTTTCAGTTCATTAGTTCAAAGTGAAGCAACTTGTTCAAGGTAGGAAAATCAAACATATGATCAGAAACCCTTTTTTTCCACAAAAATCAAAACATTTCACTTAAGTTTGGAGATACTTTGAGCTGAGATACTCATTTAAGTTTTGAGCATTTTAAGATAAAGATAAAAGATTATTTGCAAATCTACCCTTCATAAAATTGTATTTTTACAATGATCAGAAAAATTAAGCTTATTCTCATAACTTGGTAAATATGGCAAATGACACAGATACGGGAAAAATACTCAGGAGATTTCCGGGTGGACTTTTTTTTGTAATGTAAAAAAAATTGTGCCCAGTCCTAGCTGGCAGTTTCAGAAGAGTAGATAAAGTTGTGTAGGAGTTTGCCCTTCCTCAGATGTTCAGGATTTGGACACAGTGACAATGAGAAAAGGCAAAATTCCAGATGCAACTGGAGCTGTGCTGTGGGTCTGCAAAGGAAACAATCCCTGAGGTTGCCCAATCAAAACCTCTAATTTGGTATCGATAATTAAATTTTAAAAAAGCACATCCAAGTGTGACAACAAGCTCCTTATTGACTGTCTGGGTGCAATAAAAGCCCTTAAACACATGCTCAGTTTTAAATACGTGCTCCAGTCCCATTGATTCCAGAGTTAATGTGAAGCACCAGCTGAAGTGCTTTTCTAAATCAAGGCTTCCTGCATTTTCCTTAAGAGTGTTTTATGACCAGAACAAAAAGTAGTTGTAGGATTCATNGGGAAAATATAAAAAATTAAAGAAGGGAGAAAAAAAAAAAAAAAAAAAAAAGAGAGAGAGAGGGAGAGTGCAAAAGGAAGGAAAAACAAAGAGGAGGAAACTTTATGGCTCCGTAAACAGCTGTAAGCAATGTCTCTGGTCGGGTCAGACCGGTCTGAGTTGACAAGGCAGTGTCTCCAATTATATAGCATGCTGTAGCCTGTAAAAATGAAATCAATTTGTTATTTTTCTGGGAGAACATTATAGCGTGAGTTCACACATTTGGGGAGCCCGATGACTCAGTGAAAGCCAGAGGAGGAACTCTCAGACCTGTGTGTGTGTGTGCACAACTGTGAGGGCATGTGTGTGTTTAGCACAACCAAATGCATATTTAAAGCACCTCCTTGAAGGAAAGGGTGAGGAATATAAGTAATTTCCTTTATTAGAGCAGTGGACAGTGAAAATCCTGCTCTTCTTACCCAAACCCTAAAATGACAGAGCTTTCCATCCGTGGTTCTCATTTCAAAATTGGCTTCATCACCAAGGAGTTTCAGGATAAAATTCCCCCAAGCACTTAAGCACTTAAGCAATTTAGAAGCCCAAATCCAATCTTTGCAGGGATCTGAGGTCTTTGAGCCCAGTCCTCCAAGGTATTTAGCACTGACATAGCCCAGACCAGAGCTCAGCACAGGGGGATGAGCCTTAATGAGAGGTTTGAAACCACAGTATGTACTTTGTATTGCTGATCATTTAAAAAAAGTTCAAGCTGGGATGCTTTAGGGGTGTGGGGGGGAGTTAGGAGCATTAAGACTAGCCACAGTCCTAATTATTATTGAAATTCAGAGTAGGAGTCTAAATATCTTTACATTATGTAGGCATTTTTCATTGCCTAATATGTTGCTTTATCCCTTCCTCCATTCCCCTAATTTAGCACACCTGACCCAGAAAATTAGACCTATTTTCACCTAAAACTTCATTCCAGTGCCCAAGTTATATAAGCATTATGCTGGGTAGCAGGAGGCAGGTTCTTTTCCAGGCCAGCCAGTCGTTGCCTCACAAACACACATTCTTTCCATTTGTCATGAAACCCTGATAGGGGTTAGGCTGGGAGAAGTCAGAAGTCAGGCAGCAAAGGTGTTTACATGAAACTTTAAATTACTCCCCTTTCATTTGCAAGTAACTGTTGTTCCTCATCCCAGGTAAATTTATCCATCAGCAATATCATTAGATGAGTTCATTATAACCACCAGATTTACAGCACTCATAAACTGCAGTGTAGGTGGCAGATTAAAATGTTAAGGCTTATACACCTCTAATACCCTGCACTGCCATCCTGGCACGTTTTATAACATAAATGGAGCTGGATGGAGGCAGATCTCCACCAGGGAGACCTCCAGGGAGAAGCCCCAGATGTAGGATGTGGCACGGAAGCAACACCAGGGTCACTGGAACCTGGATCCAGGCTCGAAAACGTGGTTTGAGGGGCCATTATTCCACTGGATGGGTTGTTTTCCAGGTGACATGTACAGCAAAGGAGTTAATTGCCTTGGGTAATTAAAGAGTTCCAAAGACTTTTTCCAAGGAACGGGGTTGTTAATACTTGTACTCTGTCCTCTTCTGTTCTGGAGATCCTAAGGGAAGACAAAGCCAAAGCAACATCTCTTGCACTTGGAGTGGAAGGTGCTGAGTGTTGCGGCGTGCCTTAGTTCCTGTGGGAATTCGCTGTCCCGGCCAAACCTCAGCTCAGATTATTTGGCTTTCTTAGCATCCACTTGCAGTTGCCATCGAGTTTGTTATTTTTCAAATCTGGACTCAAACTGCTATAAATAAGCTGCTGTGGTCCAGGTTAGAGATAGCAAAGACTTTTCTTGGCCTCCTCTTCCCAGCTCTCCAGGGATTTCGGAGATTTGGCCAAAAAAAGGGCAAAATTCCCGGTTCTGACCTTGAGCTTGTAAGAAAGGCGTCCAGTTTATGGTCCTCATTTTTCCACAGCCAGTGGTGCCTCCCAGGCATCTCCAGTGATTCAGCCCACCTATCTGAGGCATCTCTCCTAGGATGGGCTGAGCTGCCCTCTGGAGATGCTGATCTTGCTGCACGGCCTCCAGCAGACAGGGAACCTGGCTGAGATTCCTAACTTTTAAATGGTCAGAGTCGGGTGAGGTGAGTCCCACGCTCAGAGAGCCTCTGATGAAAGGTGCTGGAGAAACACAATGCTGCTGCATCATCATCATCATCATCATCATCACCCTCGTTGTTATTAATACAGGGCAAGGGTGAGGGAATTATTATGGGAGAAAAGTCACCTCCGTGCCTGAGTGTGTGCAGGGCTGGACTCAGCCACAAAATTATGTACATACTTTTGGGGTTAGAAGAGAAAAAGGATTTAAATATAGCTCTTGTGCTGTACTTTGGGATGAACAAAGAGGTAAATAACAAGAACAGTTAATCCAGTAGGTTGCAGCCTTTTTCTTTTCCAGGCTGGAAGAAAAAAAATCTGGAAGGACAGACACCTGCACAGTGAATTTGAGCTGTCTATCAGGCTTAGATTTCTTAGTTCTGTTTGTGAACCTCTTTGGAATGTCTTAGTCTGTCCATGGTGAGATGCCCAGAGTCAGATGTTGAAGACCCTGCTGCAATCAATGTTGCAGAGACTGATAATTTCTGAATTAAAATATGACATTTCTGTAATTAGACTGCTTAGGCCTAAGATTGGATATTACTGGGCAATACAAAACTAGAAAACCAACCCCCAAACTGAAAAAATATCTTTCATGAGAATCAGTTGCTTGATTCATGTCTTCTAGAGCTAAACCTACCATTTTGCTGATCTATGCTAAGGTGGTTTTCAAGTTTTCAACTAAAACATCAATTAAAATTTTCTCTATTGTCCACATTTTGTAATTGCTTGGGTTTAGGATAGTTTTCATGTCACTTGCATCCAGGAGGGACATTAGTGAGCAGAATGATTTCCTTTTCCACTTAAAATAATGGAGTCTGACAAGTTCCACTTCCTTTCTTTTCATTCTAAAATTTCTGGGGGTTTTATTTTTGTAGGAAAACAGAAAAATAATCACAACATATGCTGGAAAGTTGGTATTTTTCTGTGAAAAAGAAGGCCATTCATTGAATTTAGAATTATTTGATTTTTCTGCCTGTCCACCCACCTGGCCTTTGGGCGGGTGGTTCAAGTCATAGAATCATAAAACCATAGAATGGTTTGGGTTGGAGGGACCATAAAGCTCATCCAGTCCCTCCCCTGCCATGGGCAGGGACACCTCCCACTATTCCAGGTTGCTCCAAGCCCCGTCCAGCCTGGCCTTGGACACTTCCAGGGATGGGGCAGCCACTTCTCTGGGCACCCTGTGCCAGGGCCTCCCCACCCTCACAGGGAAGGATTTTTTCCTAATGTCCCATCTAAATCCCATCTCTGTCAGTTTGAAGCCGTTCCCCCTTGTCATGTTGCTTCAGACCCCTGCAAATAAAGTCTCTCTCCTTATAAAAAAGTCTCTGTCCATCTTGTAGCTCCCTTCAGGTCCTAAAAGGCCACAATTAAGCCACCCTGAAGTCTTCTCTTTTCCAGGCTGAACAAACCCAATTCCCTCAGCCTTTCCTTGTAGGAGAGATGCTCCATCCCCCTCAATGGCCCTTCTTTGGACTCTCCCCAAAGGTCCATGTCCTTCCCTGTCTCTGCAGAAGCGTTTCATGGACACTTGATGGGTGCTACCAGAGTGGAAAAGACACAGTAGGCTCATCTACATCTCCTCTTCCTGGTCTCTGCCTCTGGGATATCCTTCCCAGCTTCCAGTCTTCCATGTTAGGTGGGCACCACAGCTCATCTGTCATGTGTGGTCAGGGTTTGTGGGGTCTGACTCACGGCTGGCTCACAGCTCCTACCCCAGGGAACTCATGACATTCAGGTGCCACTGTCCATTTGCGGCTGCCTCCACTTTTTTGGAACCTTCCCAGCCTTCCAGGTGCTCATTTCTCCACAAAATGTGTTTTTAGGCAGCCTCAGCTACATGAAATTCCTGCTGGTCAGCCTTGAGGGATTATGGTGAGAGACCTCAGAGGGTCTAATTGGGGCATTGTAGGGTGGAGAGAGGGCTGCCCACTCATCACCTGCTTCCCTGTGAGCCGCTCTGGCCTAGGACCAGGAGACGTGAGACAACCCTTGAAGAGCTTTCCTTACAGTTTGTCAGAACCTATGGAGACTTCTCCAGCCACCTCCTTAATTTCAGTATTTTAGGATCATAATGCCACGAGTGAGTTGTGAAAAAGCAGCTTTTTGGACAGACCAATTTACACAACTTGTCCCCTCCTTCATGGTGTGGCTGAGATTCATCTTCCAAGGGGTGTGGCACCACAGAGAGGTGGCCAAAATGAGTGAGAAAGGAACAGGGGGTGAGTTGAGCTTCTGGAAAGCTGAATGGATTGTAAGAAAGGATTTGGAGGAGGTGTGACATCTTGCTCTTAGAGGCTTCTATGTAAAGGAAGAAGCACTTAAGGCATCTACAAGAGACTATAAATCCCCTCTGTTATGAGCAGATGGACATCCTTGGATTTAACTTCTTCACCAGGACTGTCTGCATTAATGGAGTAAAGTCACTTCTCTTGCTCAGTTCCCAATATTTGGTGGGGATTTAAGTGCTCTCAGGGTCTTATCCTGGGTCATTTGGCGAGTTACACCCTTGCTGTTCAGCACTAATAAGTGCAGTTATTTTTCATGTGTCGGGGACCCTGGAAGGACGTCCCTGGAGGAAACTCTCAGCAGAACTTGGAGCCAGCCAAAGGCTCTTCAAGATGAATAACAAAACAGAGCTCCTACAGAGCTCAGGAATAACAGAATTCAGGAAGAAGCAAGCAGGTCTGTGAGTCTCCACATGCGTGTCAAGGACTTTTGACATGCTGAGAAGGTGGTGACCTTGAAAAGTCAGTGGAGTGGTGCTGTACAGCAAGGTCATCCACAACTGAAGCCTTCCCTTTTTCTGAAAAAGCCCTGAGCAGGTATTTCCTGCATATTTCTCCCTCCTAAGCTGTCTGGGGTGTCCATTCCAAGAGGGAGGGTACATGTAATTTATTCAGAAGGTGGCCAGGTACTTATTTACAACGGCTCTGCTGAAGGAGCAGATAGATTGAGATAAGGGAAATGAAGAGCTCTCTAGGTGTGTTGGCAAAGAAAAATGCTCACTGGAGGTTGAATTAAACACTTCAGGGCATGCAAGGCTTAGAGATAAGCCAAGAACTTTGGCTGTGGACATACAGGGTAGTGTTTTCATGGCTCCTCCTGTGCTAATGGGGAGAAAAGCCTGATTGGGTTGAAAGGAACAGCTCTTTGACCCTTTCCCTTAGTTCAGACTTGAGCAGCGCCTGTTTCTGGGGATGAGCGTGTTTGTAAAATGGAGAGCTTCAGGAATTCTCCAGTGGAAAAAAGAGGTTGGGGTCAATGCATCCAGGAAGTGTTGGTGCTTAAGAAATTTGAGGGTTAGACCACAGTAGACGACACTCGACCCATTTCTCAACATCACATTTTCAAAATTTCCCATATGAAGGAGATAGTTTAGAAGGAGATCTCAGGAGAGTGGAAAAATGCAAATGACAGGTTTAATCACTGGAAACAGTGAGAAAAAAAATGAATGATGGGAGCTACTAGAGAGTTGAGTAACACTGAAATGAGATTTTGATCTTTATAGACTTTCCCAATCTTTTCTAAAGGTTTGGTTGTTGGGTTGTTGTTGGGTTTTTTGGGTGGAGGAGAAGGTTGGAAGGTTCGTAAGGTTCCCACCTGATAATCAATAATAATGACAGGGAGCTGAAAGAACTGTGTTCTCCTAAAGATAAATTGACTTTAGACAGGGAGAAAGTGTTTACACCTGGAAGCAAAGCAGAAACCAAAAGAGGGTGCTTGGAGAGATGTTATCACACTGCAGAGCCTGTGAGTGAGCCAGGAGGAGGGGGAGGACTGTGCTCAGCTCATGAGCCACTGCTCATGGAGGGATGTTTTGAGATTCCACCCTGTACCTTCAGCTGGAAGTCAAGCGACTCCACAGTGCCCCACGAAATGCCAAATTTGCGTTGCAGTGCCTGATGACACCTTGAGAACAAGGCTCTTGCTGGAGATTGTCTTTTGCAGATTAAACTTCCCAGACTGTAGCGCAGATCAAAGCAAGGTGTGACTGTTTCCCTGCTGTATTGAGAAGGGAGCAGTGTGAAGAAGCAATTAGAGGTATTTCTGCGTGTTTTTAGTTTTTTTAATCTCAGATGATCTTCCCAGCAACGGAAACGAATAGTTGAGGGCACCAACCTCTAAACTCCTCTTCCTATGACTGGTATTTTTGTTCTACCAGTGCAGTAACCACCAAAAAAAAAAAAAAACCAAACAAAACAAAACAGAGAAAGGAATGAGTTTGGCTCATTTAAGTTTAAGTGATTGAAATCCTAAACTTCATCCAGGTCCTACTGAAATAGCTCAAAAAAGTCCTCCTGGCTTCATGACATGGTGGATGGAGCCTTCAACAGGCTGATGGCACCTCAGTGGATATTTTGTGTTTGTTGGGAACTGGGTAGGAGACTTTGGAAAGCTTTGGGAAGGATGTTGGTGACTGTGGTTGATCTGGAAACAAACCCTACAGATGTTCCCACCAAAGTTTACTTAAAACACTGGAAAACATCCACATTTTGGGTTCTCTGTAGTCAGTGGTTGAAGGATGAGTTGGAGCAGCTAAATTCATGCTGTTCCCTGGAAACTTCAACAAAGGCATCTCTCCACATTGTTTACAGGGATAGGACCACCTATGTCCCAATCCTAAAGTTTGTGCCTGTGGATACGTACAAATTGGGCTTCAATAGATTGAGATTTGGATATGAGACACTCTAAAATTCCATTCCCAACGAGGCCACAGAAGCAACACACTCAACAAGTCCTCTGAAGGCTGAAACAGTGTTTTAGAAGGTGTCTTTAGTACAGAAATTGTGTTCCAGTGTTTTGGATAATATTTAAGAGTGAAACAAAAATGTACACTTGGCATGGGCTCCGTTTCACATTCTTCTGCCAATTGTTGTACCCTGAATTAATCTAAAGATAAAAAACCTCCATATCTATTCCTAGATAGGGAAAATGGGTTTAATGGGTCCTTTCTTTGGTTTTCTCCTGTGCATTCTTGCAGGCTTGTGCAGGAACTTGCCTCCTTCCTACAGCTGGGCTCTCTGCATGGCCTTCAACACAGGGGTGCACTCTCCTGGGTGGGACAGTTTCAAGGAACTCACCCATCCTCGTTGTCAGGGATCGTGGCATGATTCATCTGGAGACTTCTGCAGTGCAGACACCCGAACCACTCACCCAGGGTGTCTTGAGAGTCTCGCCAGCACCGCCAGTGAGGGCAAGGCCATGATTCACCGCAGCCCACAGCAGACACCTGAAAGCTGGGCAGGTGAATCGTGGTGTAGAAGTGTCTGGTTCTCTCCACGGAGTGATTACAAAAGCGGGCTGGGGTGAGCAGATCAGCTGGAGACATCCATGTCACAGAGGTGGGAATGTGGGTGACACAAACACAGGTTCTGGCCGGGGTGAGCTGCCTTCCTCCCGCTTTTAATGCCACGGAAATTGAGGGGCACCTCTGGAGGGCAGTTCATGCAATTTGTCTCAGCTTTCCTTCCTGTGGTAGGACAAATTTTCCTCTAAAGTTGAGATTAATCATCTCCCAGAGGTTCAGCTCAGGTGGAAAGAGGCATTTAAGTTTAGGAAATCAACTGAAAATCCTTTGCTTTTCCACGCACCTTCGACCTTGTCCATCTGAAGTTCATTTACTGGAGGGCACATTCCTGGCTGAGCTGATTATCCTGGTTCTAAACTCCTACCTGGAGTCATTTGGGATCCAGAAATGGATCTCTTTGTGTCTCATTTGCCTAGAAAGGACAAAGCCACTGAGATGTGGCACCTGACCATGTGAATGTCCACCTCCTCCTCACTTCTGTCCCCTCTTGACCAGATTCCCACCAGGAAAGGAGTTCTTTGGCTTCAAGGACCCTTCTCCCATGAAAAGGACAGATACTATAAAGCCATTTTTACCCTAGTCCAGAAAACTGCTAAAATCAAGCTAATTTTCTCCCAAACTTCAGCAAGGATAAAATTCTTATACTTATTTTTTAAGTCAGAGCAAAAGAGAGTGAAGGCTTTATTCCCTGACGGCCCTGTTGATAATCCAAACACACCAGGCTGTTCCCAAATGAAAACCACACAGCAAAAAATGAATGTAAACAGAAATACACACTGCCCAGGCAGGTTTCTCTTTGTCATTAATTCAGGGCAGAAAAGGCAATCAAGAGATTTAATTAGAAGAAAAGGAAATTATACTCTAAAAATCCCTTCAGTTTTAGTAATCAAGGTTATTATTAGAAGCACCAGTAAAAACACTTTAAAAATCTATCTAATTAGCTGCATATCTGCTGATCTCTCTGCAGAGCTGACTTGTTTGTCTCCAAGGCTTCACCAATATGAAGGTTCATGGACACTCCTTTCAAGACTTCCACTGGGCTGAGCAAAGAATTTGCACTCAAGTTTAATTGGGGTGGTTTTTTGGTTGTCATGTTGGTTTGGTTTGGCTTTAATTTCCCCTCACTTTAACCAAAGCACCACAGAGTGATGATGTTCCCTTTCCCAAATTTTTGGTGTTCCCCTTCCAAAGACTTGGAGCATGGTGGCTTCTGCTTCTGGTGTTATTACTTTGTGTAGCTCTGCAAGTGCTTTTGAATGGCTACTCTCTGAGCTTCCTCAGCTGCCAAAATTTCCTATAAAACGTCTTGTATAGATGTGCTTGGCTCTCAAATAAATAAATATGGGCTTGACCCCCTGGTTGCAGAGGAAATTATCCGTTTGAGTTGAGCATTTTGGGGAAGAAGCAGCACAATGATGGATTATGGCTTTGAGAGGAGGAAGAAAAGGAAAGAAAGATATTAAAAGTACAGTTTTTTGCCTTGTTGAGCCTGAAGATATTAAAAGTAGATTTTCTTGCCATGCTGGGCGTGTAGGGAACTTCAGGAAATGATGTTTTGGGCAGTGAAAATGATGTCTTCTGTTGAGTGGAATGCAGATGAGCCGAAGATGCTGATTTTCTGTCCCCATTGTTGTGAGTCAAGTACAAAGGTGAAATCCAGCCTGGTAAAATCTGATTTTCCTTGGTTTTTTTCACCCAGGTCCTTGGCAATTGGTCACCAGTATTCCTCCTTGGGCACTCAGCCCATCCTCTGCGGGAGCATCCCGGGCCTGGTGCCCAAGCAGCTGCGCTTCTGTCGGAACTACGTGGAGATCATGCCCAGCGTGGCAGAAGGGGTAAAGATTGGGATCCAGGAATGCCAGCACCAGTTTCGAGGGAGGAGGTGGAACTGCACCACCGTCAATGACAGCTTGGCCATCTTTGGACCCGTGCTGGATAAAGGTGAGTGAGGTGCTATGGGTTTGGGAAGACCAATATCCGTGGTGGAGTGGCAGCAAAGATCTCGGAAACCCACTGTGAGCTTCTTCCCTTCTGTAAAAAAGTCATGTAAAATGTCCTGCAGGAGACAGGACTTGAGCTTGATAAAGGAGTGGGGTCATCTCTATTCCAGCTTGGGGCAGAAGGTTGGGCTAGAGACCTCCTGGCATCTCATTCAGCAGGAATTATCCCATGATCCTACAGCCCTGGAAAGGAACACAAAGGATTTTTCCTTGCAGTGGTCATGCTGGACACCTGGCTCCTTTTCTGACCCCACAGCTTTTCATGCTGTAATTTCAGTTCTTTAGATGATGGCAGAGGGGAAGTGACGGGCTGTTGAGGATGGTTCCCAGGGACTGGACTTATCAGATAATATCAATTTTGATACTGTAATGAAGATCAAAGGCCTGGGAAAATCACCATCAATTAATAGTTCTGCTTTCCTTTGTCATGGACACAGGAAATTTGGGCAAGGTGCAAATTAAGGCAACTGTTTCTGAACCCATTGATAGAAGTGGGAACTCAGAAATGTTTTGCCCTAAGTTGTTGAATGCTGTGAGGTTTAAGCCCTAGGCTAAGCCTGAGTATCTGGTCTTTTCCCTTATTAGTTGGTAGGAGCCTATTTTAGCCTGTGAGAACCAATTTATCCTTCTTTGCCCTTGTTGTGTGT
Organism: Atrichornis clamosus; assembly: GCA_013400975.1. Lineage (NCBI taxonomy): Eukaryota > Metazoa > Chordata > Aves > Passeriformes > Menuridae > Atrichornis > Atrichornis clamosus. The sequence continues at coordinate 67,700 of WBMZ01012914.1, read as the reverse complement.
CTTTTAAAGTCCAGTCTTGTCCTGCTGGTCTCACTAGGTCAGGGTCATGCTCTGCCTTTCTCTTTAGCACAATGGGGATCAATTTTCCTTCCTTCTTTCTTTTACTTCTTTCCTTTCCTTCTTTCCTTTTCCCTCCTTCCTCCCTTCCTTCCCCTCAAGAAAGAGGAAGAAGCATCTGGGATATTTTCAGGGAATCTCCAGAGCTGATGTATGTAATTGATCTACACCCACCTTGGGGTGTGTTCTTCCAGTGTTTCTCATCTGGAGCTAGGGGGGGTTTATTGTTTTTTCCCCTGCTGTGTTACTCAGAAGAGACTTGGGCATTTCCTCTTGAGAGAATTTTGAAAAATGGGTCAGCCAAGAGAGAGCAAAGCCTTGAGCTGAGTCATGGCAGGGCCTCCACAACCGTGAGTGGTGTTTTAGATGCACCCAGCAGGACAAGGGGTGGGTTCAGCTGATGTGGTCACCCCGTTAGAGCTGGGGAGCTGAGGCACCATCGTGGAACAAGTTGTCCAGAGAAGTGGCTGCCCCATCCCTGGAAGTGTTCAAAACCAGACTGAACAGGGTTTGGAGCCACCCGGTCTAGTGGAAGACGCCCCTGCCCATGGCAGGGTGAGTGATCTTCCCTTCCAACCCAAACTATTCTATGCTTTTACGTGTCCTGGAAGACACCCAGCTTCACGACAAGGCACATTGGATTATCTGTTTCCCTTAGTGCCTGTGCCCAAGCAGATGTTCTTGGGCAAATCATGTTGTGTATGGGAAAAAATATCCATTTCACTGTGCTGGCCTAATTCACCTGGAGTCACCCAGGAGTGAGGTACCCACTGCAGGTCCTACAGATCATTATTTGGGGTGGTCTGTCACTGCTAAACCCAAATCATGACACCAGAACTCATAGAATCACAGAATGGTTTGTTGGGATGGACATTAACAATCATCCAGTCCCACCCCATGCCCTGGGCAGGAACACCTTCCACTATCCCAGATTGAGCCAAGCCTCATCCAGTTTGGCCTAGAGCACTTCCAGGGATGGGGAGTCCATGACCTCTCTGGGCAACACGCTCCCAGACATTTTGGGATTAGATAGCCCACATCTCCTGTGGCAATTATCCTTGTGGATAAACTGGTCCTCCCCTCCTTGCTTGACCGAAGGAACCCCAATCCCACAATCTGCCAAACTCTCTTATCTCTCATCACTGCTGGCACGAAGGGTCTGTCCCTGCTCCAGACTGGAGGCTTTCGGTAGCCAGGCTCAGGGAGGGAAAGGAGACTAGGACGATTTCATAACTGAAGAATGTTGTTCCTTGAGGGAGAATCAAACCACCCTTCAGTTTTGCTTCACCTACAGCAGGAGGGGGAAAGAAAAAAAAACAGCTCAGTCGCATTCTTGTGCGGCAGATCCCCCAGGGTAGGAACATATTTGAGCTCCTACCCAGAGACAAGGGGAAAAGGAGAGAGGGAAAGCAAGGAGGTACAAACCTATTTCGCAGCTTGGATTTTAAGTCACCCAGGATCTAAAAGTGCAGCTTCTTGTTTGAGTCAATGGGGACCCTATCCTCCCTCAGCACAAAACAGAGCAGCTCCTAAAGCATCTCCCCCTTATCTCACAGACTACCTGCACTTCTTGCATTGAAAAGGACCAATTTTAATGCCTTCAGAAAATCCTTTCTAGGCCCAAATCTCGCTGAGGCTGCCTCGCTGTCTAGGCTGCCCTTGCTGCTCTGGTGTCTCATTGCTCATTCAGGGCTGGGCTTGAGCTGTGATTCAGCAGTGCCACACTGTCACCAGACTCTGGTCCTCTTAAGAGCCATATTCTGATATCTCATCTAAAACCAGACCCTTTTTCTCCTTCAGCCTTTTTATGGAAAAAAACCCCACGTATTCTAACTATGACTATATTTATGTATATTTTTTTTAGCCAGGCCTAATCTCTAGAGGTCCCTTCCAACCCTAACAACTCTGTGATTCTCTAACGAATCAGATATTAAACAGGAATGGCATTGGTGAACTTGGCTACGAGGGAATGGTGATGTTCAGGGGATCCTGACCTGCTGCAATTTGAAAGCAACCCTTGACAGCCTTGACCCTAAATCCCTCTAGCTCTTTGTATGTCACCCAGGACAGAGGAAGAGCAGAAATCCTCCATCCCACCCTATTTGACTACTCCGGTTTGCAAGTCCTTGGCTGTGGAATAAATGTTCCCTATTCAATTGTCCAGGGAGGTGTGGACTTCCCATCCCTGTCAGTGTCCAAGGCCAGGTTGGACGGGGCTTGGAGCAACCTGGGATAGTGGAAGGTGTCCCTGCCGATGGCCGGGGGTAGGAACAAGATGAGCTTTAAGGTCAGGGCTGTGGAACAGGGTTTTCCTGTTCCTTATTGGTCCTGGGAACATATGGGCAGCTGTGCAACTTCATGGAGAAACATTCAAACAGGTGCCACTGTTGGGTCTTCCTTGCAGATTCCCAGGTAAGAGGAGTTTTGGGTAGCCTAGACTGTTTGGAATGCAAAGAATAGGATGCCTGTGTGGGGAAAGGAGTGAGCCTGATCTATATCTCTCTACCTAAACCTAATCTGTTTGTCACCTGTGATATAAAGGGGTTACAACTCGTTTCTGATCCCCCAGAGGTTCAAATCTCAACTGCTGGACAGTAGAAAGAACCCCTCCACTTGAACTTCTCTTGCGGAAACATCTAAAGGAAAAATATTGTGCTTATTTGTTTCTTCACCTGCACTGTATGAAGGGGAGAAAAACACGGCCATGGCCACACGACCTTAAATGACCACCTTAGCCACAATTCATGCTCAGCCACTTACCTGAGAGGTCTGGCAGTTTTTAACGCAGTTGTTGCATCTTTCAGTTTGCCAGGGAGAAGGGAAGATTTTTGAGCTGCCTCTAAAAACACACAGGATAAAAGCGTGGAGGATGTAGGAGAGGGACACGCCATCACTGATGGCAGAAAGTGAACAGTGCAACCTGACAGGCATTTTCCATCTCCACCTCAAGTGTCATGTACTGGGAATTGTGCCTTTTAGGTTTATTTTAGCTTTTGTGGACTGAAGAGGCTGTTCATGCTCAAGTTGTGATTTTAGGGTCTCTCAGTGCCACGCGAGCTCTCTTTGAAACTCCTCTGGGCAGAAATATGAACCAATCTCAAGAGAAGCAATACAATAAAAGCTTATCATGGCCCTGTCTCTTTAAAGGACCTCAACACATAATTAAGTCAAAATAAAAGTTTCCTCTCTCTCCTCCCCCCCATTCAATAAAAGTAAATTACCTCAAACTATTTAAGCCCCCAGTTCGTTTAAATTTAAAAAGGGAGCCCTTGTCTATCTATTTCTTTCACTCACTCCCACCTCCTTCTGCTAAAGACTGGCCGGGGCTTTAAACCTGCCAGCTGGGCTGAGAAATGGTTAATAGTTATTGTGGAGGAGCAGCTTTTAATGAACTATTGAAGAATGATACATTGATGGAGTAATGGGAGTTTAAGTCTCTCTGTAATGAAACAGGTTCTCAGCGCCGACCCATTGTGGTGTAAATACGGCACGACTCTCCCACTGTTTGGTCAGGACTAAATAGCAGAGGCCAGAGGGGGGTCAGCTTATGGGGTCTCTGCTTTAGTTAATCAATCTGATTGGATTAGGGTCACTGCGATCCCTAATAATGTCAAAGGTGACGCCAAACTGGATTAAATGCTTTGTTGGGGAGGGCTCGGGCTCTTTCAGCTCTGGCCGGCAGGGCTTGTTTATTAGGCTGTAGCACTCGTGTGCAGCCTCGGGAAGCCGCTCCGGCCCTTTCCTGCCCGCCGGGCGCGCCAGGGGGTGGGAACGGGCCGGGGCCGGGCTGTCCCGCTGCCCTGTCAGGTGTCTGCACCCATGGGATGAGCCCCCCGAGGACACACATCACGTTCCCACCCGGACAAATGAGAGCCTGATGGGTGATTCAGAGCCTGTGAGGCATCAATCCATTCCGGAAGCAAGGGTTGGCCGCCGACCCCGCTCCCAGGCAAAAGTCGAGACTCACAAAAGCGGTGGAGTGACCCACTGCTCGTGTCCATCGGGGTTAATCCTGCCCCTGTCCAGCAAAGCCAGGTTCTTTTCAGTGCAGCTCCTGTTTGGGCAGTCAGCAGGATGAGCATGGAGTGAAATCTGGAGTATTCGAGACCACCGGATTGCTTCATTATTAATTGGGCAGGTGTCTCGCCTTCCAGCACTTCCATCTCAAATCAAGATGGGATGGGATGGGATGAGATGGGATCTCCCTTGTCATCTTACCCAGGGAGATCATGAAGCCTAAAAAATTCCTGTTATCTTCCGCCACGATGTTCCTGCAGATGACACTGTCTTGTGGACATGGCAGGGTATTCTTCAGGAAGTGACACCAAATAATCTCTTTGAGGGTCACTTGGCCGTGGAAAGGGGCAGCAATAACAGAGTGTTACTGGCAGAGATCTGAGATCCCTGGATCTCCAATGCCTCCTTCCTTCCCACAGCAGAGCACACAGTGCATGTTCACAGCCTGATGGGACTGTCAGATTATCCAAGCAGGCTTCTTGCATGATGCAGACTGGAGAATTTCCCCTTAAGACTTCTGGAATGAAACCAAAATCTGAATTTGACTACATCTCTTCCCAAAGGACATCTTGCCTTGACATATCACCAAGAGATAGTCAGCGACCTCTTTTACAAGTCTCCTCTTTTACAAGTCTCTTCCACTGCTCTGGTGTTGACAACCAGCCACACTATTTCCCTTTGCTAGATCCAGAAAAGCTCTTCTAGCACTGACCATTTTCTTTGCTGCTTAGGCTAAAAAGTTAAAATTGGGACCACATCAGCAAAAGTCTGGGTCCTTTATGACAGACAGTGAGACAGGTTGAGGTAGTCCCAGCTGTTACTGGGGTCCTCCAGGGCATTCATCTGATGTCTTCTAGACAGTTAGGATTAAATTATTCACACCCTGAAGTTTCTACATCTCCCCATCAATCACTGAGGGAATCCAGGGAGACCGGCTCTGGATGAGAAGGCTCTTGCTCCCAGGGACGACACGAAGGGCAGAGCAGGCATTTGTCCAGCTCCTGAGAGACGTGGCATTCAAATCACATCCAGCTTCATGTGGAATGCTGGGCACTGTCACCTTTGCAGCTAGGCTGATTTTGGACTAGGCTTGTTTTGAATTTGGATTTATTTTGGGCTCTAGACTTTTTTGGGGATAAGCCCCATGTATTTATTCTCTCTCTCAAGAAAGCCAAAACAAAGCTGTGCTCTACGGTTGACTCTTTACGACTGTGGATGAGAAAGCTCACCTTGTGTCTAGTGAAATCTAGTTTTCCCCCAGATTTAGCAAGAATGGAACAAGACTTTTAAATTCAGTTATAATATCCCTGGGAGAAAAAAGTCTCCTCCATAATTTTTTTCTTGCTGTGTCATGACAATATCGCTCCACAGGCTCCCTGATAGGCCTGATCTCATCTTCCAAAGGTAGATGTCAAAGTCTGAGCAAGTCACCCCAGGCTCCCTTTGCAGTCAGTGGAGAGCAATCGGCATCTCCAGGGAGCAATTCATCTGACCTATCTTAGACACCTATCTCAGGGTAACATGAATCATAGCAAGATGTTTATTTCTCTCCATTGAGTATAGAGGGAGCCTAGGGCTACAGCCTCAGACTTCCATGGGTGCTTCTTAGAGGCCCAGTCTGGGGGCCAGTAGTTCCCACCCCTCATATTTTTCCCACTGGAAAGCAATCCTGACACCCAGCCTCAGCCGGAGAGGCCATTTTCATGATGGAACAACATGGCACTGAAAAGGACCTCCTGGACCAATGAATACAGGCAGTCCCCTGCTATTTAAGGCATAATAACATCTCATAATGATATAAAATTAATACGTTTAGCAGCCCTCATCATATTTTCCTGATGGCACTCTGGCATCTCAGTTGTCTCCGTGCCAAACGCTTCCCCCCCTCTCCCTGCTCTAGATCAGACTTCTCCCCTTCTGCAATAAAGTAAGGCATGAGCAGAAAGCCACAAGATACTGATCCATCCAGGAGGTTAGTTACATGTAGGAGGTACTCTCCGCTCTCTCTCATGAAACTCTTCCCAAGAGGATCTGATTTCCAACCACACCCCGTCTACCTCTCCGCTAATGGCAATTTGGGCAGCTGCCCTGGTATCAACAACGGAGATCTACAAACTCTGCCCTGTAACTATGGGGAAGGAAACTGGAAGGAGCAGGATTGAAAATGTGACTGTGCAAGCTCTGCTCAGCCGTCAGGATGCACAAACACTGCAGGCCAGAGGTTCACCAGCGCTGCTGGGAACGAGACTGGCACATCCTGGCTCAAGACGAGAGCCCCAGTGGTGTTCAGTGTCCGTGTAAACTGAGCTGGGAGCTGGGGATTACTGCAGGGGATGAGGGGATGCTGCACTGCCTGAGTCCACATTCCAGCCCATTTTGCTGGCTGCAGCATTCCTGACCTGGGTTTTATGCAGACAGCTCAGTACAGGCAGCACGTTGGAGGTGACAAGCAGTTTGGGGATGTCTCGGTGAGCTGTGGCCACATCCCTGGTTTGCAGCCCACAGAGTCTTGGGTCATTACAGCTTCCCCTGAGCCTTGGCAAGAGCTTCAGGCTGCGGTGGCAGCAAAGCAAGATGCTGAGGGAACGTGCCAAGGTGTTATCCCTCCACCTTTGGGAGCAGGACACCAATGAGGGGGTTGGGGAGCTCCTTCCCTCTGCTGGAGCCAGGTAGGGCCAGGTGACCATCAGAGGAGTCACTTCAGCCTCTTGTGACTTCAGGACAAGCCCTGGGCAGGGATGGCACCCAGGAGACTGTGGCTAACATCGCATCTGCCTGCATCTGCCTCTCCATCCCCAGTGACCTCAGTTCCGTGGGCCCAAGTGTTTTTGGGGTTTCTTAGAGGCCCTGACCTCATCACCTCCCTACCTGCAAAGCGATCCCGGGATAAAGATCTGGCTCTGTGCATCTGGAGATGACGCAGCCCATGTAAACAGCTGTAAACAGCCAACACCCAGACGCAGGCAGCAAACCTGCGAGAGGAGTGATGGAGAAAAGGAAATGGAAGCAATTCCAGGAGCCGATCCCGTTTACTTTCCGCGCTCCCTCCACCTCCCACTGCACCAACCCTCATCTGTCAACCCTGACATGCAGGGGTTTTGTTGTTTTTGGTTTGGTTTTTTTTTTTTTTTTCTTTCTGGCGACTAAAACATTAGACGGGGAATCCGGGAGGGGAGAAGGAACAAGACAGCCCGTGGCTACAAAACCGGTGGCGTCTCTCCCGGCGGCGGGAGGCACTGGAAACTTCTGCCTCGGGCTGCGCTCACAATGCGCCGGGCTGGCAGGGAGCAGGCTGCGTGGAGTTATGGATTTATTTCCTTCCCCCTCCCCTCCCCTTCTTCCCCTTTCCCTGCTGGGTGCATTGCATTCCCCAAACTGGGCTCAGGTTGGTTGCAACAAGGAGCTCCCTCTGCCGCATCCCAAGAGTGCCAAGTCCAAGCGTGGGAGCTAGTCCTAGACAAAAGGGAACAGTAGAGGGAGCTGATTAGCATCCCTTTGTCCCGGGAGAATCCCAGCCCCAAATGGGCCCTTGGCGCACAACGGGAGGCACAAACACACACACACACGCATGGACGGGAGCCAAGGAGGGAAGCAGGGACAGCGGAGGCTTGATCGCCTTCATCCGGGTGCTGGGGGGGAAGGGGGACACGCTGGGGTTTCCTTTGGGATGGCTCCTGAACCGGGGAGCGCCGTCCTCTGGGTGGGGTTTGCTGGATGAGGAGATAAACGTGTCTTCCTGCGCACCAAACAGCCAAAAGGAGCGAAGTCTCCTGACAAAGAGGGATCCCAGGCTGTGAATGTGGCTTTTCTTCCCCGGGAGATGCGTTAGGAGCTGGCAGTGCTGAATAGATGTGGGGATTTTAAGGCCAAAAGGGGCTGTGGGATCATCTGGTTGGATTCCTGTGTAATGAGCAGAGATTTTCCTCCTCTCCATCCTTGAGCAGATAAGACAGGGCAGCTAAAGGAAAATCAGGGCATATAAAGGTGCCCTGCATGTTTCTTTCTGCAGTGGGCTTGCATGGCAGGGGAATGGGGATGTCTCCTGCAGAGCAGGCATGACTTTTTCCAGTAAAATTTTGCTTAGCACATTCCCTGCTAAGCCCAGTTGCAGGAAGAAGCATGTGCCTTGATGGATCAGCCTCTCTCATTCCTTTTTTCCTCAGCCCCCTCTTTCTGGGACCATCTCCTTGTCATCCAAGAAGATCCACAGGGTTAAGAAAGAGGCAGGGATCAGCTGCCAGGAGAGGGAATGGTTCAAAAGGATTGGTGTGACTGGGTTTGGGGTTTTGTTGTGCATGTGAGTGATGTGCTCCTAGGATTGATGAGGGCACAGACGACTTGAGGATGAGCAGTGAGGACAAAGCAGGAGTTAGAGGAAAGCAGGTTTTTTGGTACCCCAAAATCTTGGGGGATGCAAAGTCACAGGGTCAGGGAGCTCCATGGGAAGCAGCACCCAGCTGACGTGGGTGGGGACTTCCCCTGTGCCAGGGTCGGCAAAGGAGCTGCAGAGAAAGGGCATTTTTTGGGAAAACAGCAGGAGATGTGTGAAGCTGAGGCAGCTGAGGGCTGTGTGAAGTTGACCCCAAGACATCCAGCAGTGAAATGTGTGGTGCTCTGTCTCCTGCTCTCCTTCACCATGCTCCCAGGGGTCATGGAGATGTTCCCAGGGGTCATGAAGATGCTTCTGGAGAGTGCTGCCCACAGCAGGTCACTGTAAGGTGGGCCCATAAAAGAGGGATGTGGATATGTCACAGTCTGGATATGCTATAGGAAAGGACTTGAAGGAAAATGTTGAGGGATTGTTTTGGTTTGGGCAGGCTTTATAGGGAGGTAGAAGGTGGCGTGGTGAACCTCAGGGAAGCTCTGGAGCTTTGGCTGGAGGTGACACTAAAATCCATGGAATATAAATTCTATAGATTTAGGAAGTTCTTTGCTCAGGGGTGGTGAGGCCATGGCACAGATTTCCCAGAGAAGCTGTGGCTGCCCCATTCCTGTAAGTGTTCCAGGACAGGTTGGACAGGGCTTGGAGCAACCTGGGATGGTGGAAGGTCTTTGAGGTCCCTTCCAACCCAAACCCTTGTATGATTCTGTGAAAACACAAACAGAAAGCCAGAAAACCCACCACATCCTGGGAAACGCAGAGCTATCCTCAAGACCTGGGCACAGGCCCTGACTGGAGGAAGGGAGAGTATCTTTCACTTTTGATTTCATCTTGACTCATCTCACCCCTCCCATAGAAGAAAGGCAGCTTACAAAGCCCAGCCTGGGCCAGTGATGGGGAGCAAGGCAGAAAACAGAGACTCTGGTTCTGATTTTGGTTCTGGGCACAGCGGAGCAGGCCCTCCTTCCTCTGCACCTCCACTTCCCATGGAAGCACCACAGAACCCACTGGATATTTCAAAGTAGGTCATGTGTAGGGCCCTGCAGCTCTTGCAACATAATTTAGGTACTTTTATTGGCCTACTTATGCGTGTTTCTCCCCAGTTTGATGGACAGGGCAGTAACACTCCGTGGAACACTTCCTGGTAGGCCGCAGTTTGTTGACTCAGCATCTGGCACAATTTCCTCTCCATTCTTTCCAGGTGCTAAATCACATTAAATGATAGCTAATAATTATGGTTTATCCTTTCCTAATCATGCTACTTTCCCAGGGAAGCTGTTGCCACAGGGATGTTGTGGGAGTGTGAATGGGTGGGGAGGGCAAAAGGAGATGTTTCTGTTCACCCGGAGCCATGGAAAAGTTGGAGACCCCTTAGGCTAAGCACACAAGATTCAGCCTAGGAGATATTATATCATGTCAAAAAAGTGTTTATTTATTCTTCTGAGCCAGTTTTCCATCAGAAAAGGAATCAAAACGCATCAAAATGGAGATGTTTTACAGGTTACCCTTAATTTCAAGACAAAAAAAATGCACAACTTTAGTTTTCTTAATGTTTTTATTTTTTTGCACATTTCAGAGAGCTTCATTTGCGTTATTGAAAATAAGGCACTTTGTTTCTTTTTAATTTAAATGTGGTCTTATGATGAAATAAAAAATCATTAAACTATCATAAAAGCACACTGCTGTACCTTTAATATTTTTATAGAATATTGGAGTAGCTGTTATATTATTGAGGGTGAAAGATTTTGTTTTCCCAAACAAAAAATCTGACATTGACAAGATAAAACACTTCATCGGCCTAAAAATTCAGACTCTTATGTTGCCCATTGGATTTTCAACTCTTGAAAATAATGCAAAACAGAATTTCCTAGAATATGTTAATTTTTTTTGACACTCTTTACTAACCTTAGCCATTACACGGTCTCCAAACTCCTTCATTCTTCCAGGCTGTAAAAATCCAGAATGAAGCATCAGCAGTGGTCACCTAAAGACCCCTCTAAATTCATAAACAGCCTCATAGCTCTATAAAACAAGAGCTGTAAGAGATAAGACCCAAATCTCTGGTTTATTCTCCTATTACAAATGCTGAGTCCTGTCATGAAGATGCTTCCACAGCAAATTGCACAGATTCTTCTCACAGAAGAAATAAAAGATGGAAAATTATTTTAGTGCTGTTGGGTTTGGTGGAGAAATGTGCTTCTGTTACTACAGCGTTTCAATCTGCTTTCCTAATGGGGTTTCAGATAACAGATTCCTTGAGAGATGAATTTGAAGATATAAATGAGTCCTGAGAGATGTAGATGGGAACTCTGTGGAGCCCAGTTTTTATGGGAAATGTTCAGTCTGTGCCCGGAACAGTGGTGTTCTGGTGAGATTTATATTAGAATTATAATCTGTGCCTAGCACCCAAAGTTAAGAATATTGTCTGTATTTTGCTCCCCTGAGCATGGGGTCTTCTCAGTCAAAGTTAATGTGCCCATCACTTGCACTTGAACACACCAGGGATGATTTAGTGACTCTGAAGGCAAATATCAGATTCTGTAAAGTGCTGTTTATGTCTTTATTAATGATAAATCTAGACTATCCACACCCTGATATCATATCACATCACGTCGGTGATCTCTGTGGGTCAGGAAAGAGCTGAAGAGGATACAAATGTTTTGTCATCAAATTCTCTACCCCATTGTCTTTCCATTGAGAAAAACAGAGGATCTTGTCTGCTGGAGTTGGTTCTCAAGAGGACAGAACTGCTGAACTTCTCAGCCAGCAGAAAATCACCATCTCTGTTTTCAGTTCCATTTTTCCAGTGTTTTTGTCCAAGGCTTCAGTAGCCCAATCAAGTAATCAATAATAAATATGTAAGAATAATCAAGGCATAGAGTCATGGAACACTTTGGGTTGGAAGGGATCTTAAAGATCATCTATTTCCAACTGTTATACAACAAATGCAGGAGTTAAAAACTCTCCCTAAAATCTCCTCACTTGAACCCAAGCCAAACACCAGCCTTCAGAACATTCCTGTCCCATCAGCCATTAATACTTTTGTTCATTTGTAGAATCATGGAATGGTTTGGATTGGAAGGGACCTTTACAGGTCATCTAGTCCAACCGCCTGCCATGAGCAGGGACATCTGGAACTAGATCAAGTTGCTCAGATCCCCGTCCAACCTGACCATGGATGTCTCCAGTACTTGTTTGGGCTACTGTGACACCCCTGAAATCCTTAAGTCAAAGTGACATAAAGCCAGAGTTTTTTCTGAAGAAATGGAGAGGTGCAAAAGGTGTTTGTTTTGTGGGTTAATGATTTTTTTTTTAAGGATTCCAAATACATTTCCATATTTAACCTGACTTTTCATGTAGATACATTAGAAGCAGATAATATTTTGCTGTAACATCCATACTCACCAGCACAGCCCTGGCCCAAGCCTCATACACTGGTGCTGGCTACAAAATAATAGTTCTTCAACTGGAGAGTGGGGTAGGAGCGATTTAAAACCATATGGATCAGCATTCCAGCTCTCCTGGAAAAGAGAGCCTGTAATCAGTGATGTTGTAACTCAGTGAAGTCACTGCATCAAGCACCCTGGACAACTAACTACATGTATTTGCCTATTTTATGGAGTTGACCACTAATGTGGTTGGCTAAAAGGTGGAAGTATATTGGGCTTTTCTTGCTAGGGATGATATTTCTGATATTTAAGAGGCTTGGAGCTCACTGCTGCTTTGTTCATGCAGGGCTGCACCTTCTTTTGTTAGGTTTGTGACTCCTGGAGTTTTGGGCTTTTATTAGGTTCCATCAACCCTGCCAGAATAAGGAGGGTGTTCTTGGTTCACACTGGGCAAGTGAGGAAGTTAGCCTGGCTTAAAACAGCAGGAGAGCTAAACCTGGTCCTGATTGGGATCAGACTGTTTGGGATGAACCTCAGTGTGGGACGGTGGATCCTCTGCCCGCCACAGGTGATGTACATCAGGAAGTCCAGGGCAGTGGTGTACCAGGACTCCCTCAGAGGATGCTGGTGGCTCCTCTGGAGCTGGCCTGAGCAAGAAAACCACATCCCAGAATGGCACAGCCACTGGTGCTGGGCTTCATCCCCCACACAGCACAGCCCTGCTGCTCACATGCCACAGCCAGGGCAGAAACCATAAGCAAAATCCTGGAGAGCCACGAGTGATCCAGGAGCTGCTGGGGAGTCATTCCTGCCCTGACAGCTTGAACTTAAGTTCCTCACCCAAAATAACACCCAACCCTACCTTGGACTTCAGCTGCTCACCTCAGCAAGTGCCCTGCCACAAAAACTGATTTAACCCAACCGAGGTTAACCAGCCCGGGTGAAAAATGTGTCTTCTTTGTGTAAAACTTATTGTCTGGGAGCTCTCCATTTCTGTGCTTGACCTCTGAGCAGTTCTGTGGGACTGTGGGAATCTGCACATCCTGGGCACTTTGCTTCTTGAGTTAAATGTATTTACTCAACAGGACTCTGAGCCTCACAGGCTGCATGAAAATAAGGGCAAACACAGGCCCTGAAATTTGAAGAATCCCTGCAGTTCCTCACCAAAATCTCTCATCTCTTAACAAGATGACATATCCAGGGTGAAAGTGGAAATCTTCTCTCAGCTCTGCTTTGCTCAACTGTGCTCTCAGTTCCTGAATTCTGTGTAGGCTTCCACCAAAGCCCCAAATTAGCACCAAAGTTGGTGGCGATGCCCAAAGCACCTGTGCTTATCCACAACAGAACAAACGTGCAGGTTAGGAGGAAAACATGCCAAAATTTCCACCATAGCCAAGAGACATTGCAGAAAAACTGCACACATTCGATAAAGTCAAGAGGATGGGAGTGATTTATGGGCAGGAGATAACATTTCTTATCAGCATTGGCACCGCTCCACTGCAGGATAGGATTGGGCAGTGTATGGGTGACCCAACTTCTGTCTGGCTGCCTTCCACACCAGCAGGTCCAGCAGAGCCGTGGCTGAACTTCTGCAGAGCAATTCTCAGCTCCAGAGCAACAGTTTGGTCTCCAGGAGCAAGCCAGGAACCAAACCTGTTTTCCTGCAGCCCACTGCCAGCTTTCCACCCTCCCCAGCTTAGATCCATTGTCAGCACTTGCAAAGGCCCCGTATCCCACTGCCAGCTGCTTAATCCCTTCCTTCCCACCCCACTGCCAGTACAATAATGCCCCACTGAGGAGACCCACCTCCCAGGAAATCCTCCTTTAACACCCTCCAAAGGAGCAGCCAGATTTATCTCTGCTGTTGTTCTGGAAAACTGAGGACTCATCTGTTCTAATCCCCTCTTAAGATTTCCAGATGAGGCCTGTGCTCCCAGATTAGCATTCCTACCACCTCCTACGCGTGTCCTGTGAGGCTCCATGGAGGGAAATCACGTACCAACCACCACTTCAGGTACCCCACTATCTCCTTCTGAAAGCACAAATGAAGAAGCCTTTGCAATGACCCCATAAAAATTCCTGAAATGAAGACTTGGGTTAAAGAGGCTTGGAGATCTTCCTGTGGAATGAATCTCATGACTCATCCTTTGTTAGGGAGTTTGGGGACTGCTCCTTTTCATTTTCATCGACCTCATTTCTGGTGTAGCAGATTTTGAGATTTCATAGAATCCTAGAATGGTTTGCATTGGAAGGGACTTTAAAGAACATCTAATTCCAACCCCATTCCATGGGAAGGGACACCTTCCACTATCCCAGGTTGCTCCAAGCCCTGTCCAACCTGGCCTTGGACACTTCCGGGGATCCAGGGGCAGCCACAGCTTCTCTGGGCAACCTGTGCCAGGGCCTGACTGCCCTCAGAGCAAAAAACTTCTTCCTAACATCTGTAGAATTCATATTTCATAGATGGCTTTGCCATCTGGTTTTAGGGTCACAGGGGATGAGATATTCACAGGATAAAAGAGAATGGCTTTAAGCTGAAGGGGAATAGGATTAGATTGGATATTAGAAGGAATTTCTTTACTATAGGGGTGGGGAGGCCCTGGCACAGGTTGCCCAGAGCAGCTGTGGCTGCCCCATCGCTGGAAGTGTCCAAGGCCAGGCTGGACGGGGCTTGGAGCAACCTGGGATAGTGGGAGGTGTCCCTGCCCATGGCATGGGGGTGAAACAGGATGATCTTTAAGGTCCCTTCCAACCCAAACCACTCCATCATTCTGGGATTCTGTGAAACACCAGTGTATTCACTGAGCTGCTGAATGGTGTTGTCCACTAAAGACACTTGTTGGGCCATGTGATTTGCAAGCTGCAGAGTTTTTATTCCTCCTGGCTAACTTGGGAGAAGCATCTCTTTAGAGGGATGCATTTTGCAGCCTGTAACCATCAGAAATTTTGTTGTGCCAGGACAAATCCCAATTTCAGTCCTGCAAAGCCTTTTGCTGGCATGTCTGGAGCTGCATGGAAGATGTGAGCCATTTGCATGATTAAAGGTTGCAGGACCAAACTGATTAGAAAGATTCAGCAGGTTCTCCAATCACAGCATGGGCACAGATCCACAAGGGAACGATCTGGCTCTGGGTATGGATTTGGCTTCTCCTCAGACTAACTTCCTCTGGTCTCCACTGAGAGCTGGAAGTTCTCAGCTTCTCTCAGGATTGATCTCTGCACCTGCAGAGCGAATTCCTCTATATATTGTTGTGGTTTTAGTGGCTTTTTCTTTATAATATCAAAACCTGATGCTTTGATTAGAGATGGAGAGAGGGGAGGAAGAATCTAACAGTGTTTGCTGGCATTTAGTCCCTAATTGAAATATTCCCTTCAGGTATTTTTTAAAAAAATTATTAAATTGGCCCAGATATTTTTTTTATGAATAACGCTTTAATTAAAGTTTTACATATTAAATGTACACCAGTGGAAATAGTTAGACAAATAGCAGGAGTGTTAGTCATGCATAAGCAAAGGGATGATTCAGCCGGGGACCGCGGGTGTTACAGCAGCCTCTCCCTCCGAGGGCACATGTGAGATGCTGAAAGGGAAGGGAAATTAGCATCAGAGATGGAAGCAAGCGTGGAGAGGGAACATATTAAAAAAGGCCAGGAGAAAGGCGAGGTTCCCAGTGGAATCAGAAGCGAAGGACTCCCTCGCTTACGCAGGAATAAGTCACGGAGTGCAGGGGCCTGAGCTCTGTTCCCAGCTCTGCCTCACATCTGTTACGCAACTTCAGCGCTCCCTCCTCCCCTCCCTTCCACTTCCACCCCCTCCCTCGGTCTGCCCAGGTGAATTGGACAAGTTCTCCTCCACGTCCCGGGGACTGGGGCAGGGTTTAGGAAGAGCAGAGTAACGGTGAGGGGAGCGAAGCGTGAGCACGGATCGCCCGGGGACGGGGTGGGAGCTCCGACCTGGGAGGTTTTGGAGAACAGGTTAGACAAACATCTGTCAGGGACAGCTCAGGCAGAGTGGATCCTCCTGCCTTTGGGCAGCAGGCTGCGAGGTCCAGGTCTGATAGCTGTGATTTTAAGTGCTTCTGGGACAGGGGCTGAGCCTGCCAGTGTATCCAGATATTCATGCAAAATAAGAGGTGAGGGGTATCATCAACAAAGTCAGTTTTTGTAGGAAAAAAAGAGTATTTTATTACGAAGCTGCACACCTAATTACACTGGCTTAACTTTTCTGTTACTTCCCCTGAATTAGATATGAGTTATTCTGATTTACACCAGGGCAAGAGGAGAATCAGGCCCCATCCTTTTGTGCTGTTGGCCAAAATATATATTTTTACTTCACTCAATTTATTCAGTAACTGATTTGCATAGACATTTCCAAAGGCTTCTTGGTTGTTCTTTTTTTTTTATCCCATTTTTCGTACTTCACGTGTCATCTATCCCCCACTCAATACACAGGACAGCAGCAGAGTTGCCACCAAGGGAGCTCACATTTAACAGCAAGAGAGGAACTTTTAGCAATTCCCATCCCCAAGAGACTGCAGGATGTGGAGCTTTGATTTTGTTGCTCTGAGATAGACAGGGATGAAAGCATTGTGCACTGTCAGTAAACCCTTAAGGTGCTGGGTTCCTCCAGAAGTTTGGCAAACGCCTTTCCCTGCCACAAAAATCACCAAAACTAGTGAAAGCAGAACAGGTCATCACCTCTCCTGCCCTCCAAGTTAATATTGTGGATAAGGAGCCATGAGTTGTTCCCACCAGCTCTGGAGAGCACACACCCACAGCCGGGGGGTGTGGATGCTCTTTAAGAACCTCTAACAGATGCAAAAGCAGGAAAAACATCATGTCCAGTCCTCAAATACAAAGGCAGGGCTGATATAAGAGCGAGCAGGCATTTGGTGAGTCGATAGCAGCCGGAATAAGAAGGGAAGGCTGGAATTGCAAGTCTTCTTGCAATCACTTTGGCAAAGATCTGGAAAAGCCTCACAATGTGAAAGAGAAGAAGTAAATATACCATAATGACATATAGCCTGAGGAAGGGAATGCTTCATCAAAGGATCTGTTATCACTTGGCTTAAAATGGGTGAACCCAGAGACAGAGATCGAAGCGGGATCGAAACCCACAGCACCTCCCTCCTCTTCCCACTGGCTCTCAGCCCCTGTCCCTTCAGAGAGGCTCCAGTCCCCCCCCAGGGCTTATTCACATTCTGCTTTCCTTGCCTGGGAGGGCAAAATCCATGTGCAGCTCAGGCTGGAAGAGATTATTTCCAGAGGAGAAAGGATTTCTGGACAATTCCAGCTCCACTGGCCACAAGGGCTGATGAGTGTGTGGCACAGGGCATCTCTCTAATTAGGGGTGGGCAGAACAAGGGAAGCACCAGAGGAGTGAAATTGGCTTGCCCTGTGAATAAAAATGATGACTGGTTGAGAAAATTGCCTGGAGGTGTTTGGTATCCTCTGCTTTTACATAAAGTTATTTGATTTCAGGGTTTTTTTAAGGTCAAGTAGGCCACTCACGTTGGTGAGGGCAAGGTTGGAGCTTCACTGTTTTAAATCACAAGCAGACACAAGTTATTTTAGTGTTGATATTATTATTACTTAACCCCTGTCTATCATTTGACAGTGAAGACAATGGAGAACTTCCCTCAATCTCATTTCTGTTGTCTTATATTCACCAAGAACACGAGCTCCTTGCCTTATTTTGGGTGTGACAGATTCCCAGGTGGTCTCCTCGCCATGTACTCACCTTGCATGCTTTTGCTCAGCTTCCTAAATCCAACCAAAGACATTTTCAGCCCAAAAGGGTGGCAGGCTGACTCTTCATGGTGGCTGAAATTAAATGTTATTAGGATATGATGCAGTAGAGGGTGAGGTCGACTTTTTGAAATTGTGGTACAAATAATTTCCTTCAGTTTTTAAGCACTAGGACTCATTTCTCTCTATCTGAGGCCGACACCAGGCTGGTCACCAGCTCACAGACTTTTCTCAGCCATACTCTCAATGTACAATGGTGTAAGGAGGAAGTTTATATTTTCTGGTTTTTCTGTTCTGATTATTCTGATTGCGTCTTCTTAGGATTGAGGGATTTAAGGGAATGCCTCAGACCGTGGCTGTTGGTCATGGTACAAGAGGATGTTGTGATAGGACAAGGGGGACGGCTTTAAAGTGAAGAGAGTGGGGTTAAATAGGATATTGGGAAGGAATTCTTGGCTGTGAGGGTGGGGAGGCCCTGGCACAGGTTGCCCAGAGAAGCTGTGGCTGGCTCCTGGATCCCTGGAAGTGTCCAAGGCCAGGTTGGATGGGGCTTGGAGCAATCTGGGATAGTGGGAGGTGTCCCTGCCATGGCAGGGGGATTGAAACAATATCTTTCAGGTCCCTTCCAATCCAAACCGCTCTGTGACTCTGTGGGTCTATGATAGATGTTCCTGGCTTGACCATAAAAGGTTTATGCATGACAAAGTTCTGTGTCTGCATCCCCTCAGCCAGCAGACGTGTTCATGGAAGGTGTAGCCATTTCCTGCTGAAAAGGCTGCTGTAGTTCAGGTCTTGGGGTTCCTGTTTTGGTTGGGTGAAGCAGTAGATTTGTTGGTTCTCCCCTCTTTGGAAGCTCCTTGAGAAGCATCCTCACGGGCACTCCCCCAGTGATGGACAAGTTCACAACCAGAGACAACTTCAGACAAGTGTCCAACATACTTACCTCCCTTTTCTGCTTGAAATTTATACAAGAGCTCCAACTGTAAGCAGCATATCTGTCATCCACAGCTTATCTGCTGACTTATAATTGCTTATAAATCATCCAGCCCGTGTCTGGGGCTTTGCAATTTCCTTCTTCCTCTGTGTCTAAATAGATCTGAAATTCCGTAGCACTGTCCTGAAGTGTTTGGGATTAGAAAGTGGGAAGATAATGATGGCTCTCCATCTCACAGGTGGGCAGCTGGGGCAGAGGAGCTGTTTGAAAGTCATGTTTTGTAGGGCTGAGCCCCTGCTCCCTTAGGAACCACAGATCCAGCCTCTAAACCACGCTTCCTCTCACAAGCTATTTATAAAAAGTGGCTTTTGTGCTTTGGGAGCTACATAAAATTTTTCTGCTTCCCCAACTGGGTGAAACTGAAACCCACAGAAAAAAAAAAAATACAGATTGCCCAAGCCTGCTGCAGGGAGGTGAGCAGCTCCTCCAGCACCCAGATGCCCTCTCTTCTCCAAATTGAGCCTGTAAAGCAAAAACTTCTGCAAGCTGAAAAATTGCTTAATTGCCTCAAATTGATTCCATGGTTTTATTAAGATATTTTCCCAGCTCTATTATGGTTAATTATTTGTATTACAGTAGACTCTGAGGCCCCAAGCAGAGATCAGGGCCCCATTGTGCTAAATAGTGTACAAGCACATAATAACAAAATCATTTCTTGCCCCAGATAGCTTGCAATTATGTGGGGAGCTGCAGTGGAAACACACCACAGCTCGTGTGAACACCTTCTAGGAGAGGCTAATGTGGATTTTGGGAGCCAGGAGGGTCCCTAACGAGAGCCTGTGCAGGCTCCCTGCAGCCCTGCTCTTCCTGTTGAGCTCCGGTGGGGAAATTCGAGGGAGAATATTGATGTACAACCAGGAGTGGAATGCCCCACCTGGCTCAAGTCTTTGTGATGGGAATAAAGAAGAGGAAAGAAAAGTGGAGAAAACTGAGCAGGTTCCTGTGCTGCTCTCCCCTTCACCTTTGGTTTGTGCTCGGAAACTCGGCTGCAGGAGGTTCATGAGGGAGCTTGTTTTCCTGGGGATTTCCAGCCTCATCTTGCAGAGGCAAAGCTTTCCTCTGCTTAGGTAGATGTTCAGACGAGCACCAGCCTTGCAGAGACCCTGCTTCTTTCCATCCCGAGTGAGGAAGTAGAGCAAAAACGCAGAAGGGGAACCCTGTGCTTCTCCTTCTCCCTCCTCCCACTCCACCCCACTGCCAAACCTCTATGGCTGCATCTCGCCCGTGCGTGGGAGATCTTGTTTATCAAGGGGTCAGCACTGAGGGAGTTTTTCCACACCTGCAAGCAAGTGGGGAGAGTTTTGACACCTCAAAGCTTTGCTGGAGGTGATGCTGGGCTGGGAATGCGACAGGTTTGGGGTGAATGGGCAGCTGCTGATTCAAGCAAGGGTGTCGCCTGTACCCTGCATGTTGCTGAGCTCTGGGTGACCCTCAGGGGCTGCACATCTCTGCATTGCCCACCTCTGCCTTGTGCTCTCCCCAGGGTCGAGAGGATGTTAAAGGCAGCAAACTGTAGCCCAAAACCAGGGAAAAACCCAACAGTTTCCAGGCACTAAGCTCGGGGCTCAAGCGGAGCAGGAACCTCTGGAGATAACGCGGTGTCCGTGTGTGTGTGTGAGTGTGTGTGTGTCTGTGTGTGTAAAACAGCCTCGCAGAATCCCCCAGCTTTAGCAGGGCTTTGAAAAAGATCTGGGTGGTGATTCAAAATCCAGGTTATGACCTGTGACCTTTGGATGAGAAATTGTTGCCATTTAGGATGTGTTAGGAGGTCCATCCTTTTCATCAAATGCGTGTTTCTTCTTGCTGCGGGAGGCAATCACACCGGTATATCATTAACTCGCAGAAAAGGAGGCTGTAAAAGAAGTTGATGGGGGACCTTAGCCCACACCCTGCTGGGGTCTGCTCGGAGCACAATATCCCAGCGACCATGAGATTAAGCTAAAGAGAAAAGTGAAAATGCTTTTCACGATTCACACGCCCTTTAGATTGTTTTATTAAACCATTTGAATAGGGATTTCCCTTTCGGCCGACAACGGGGCCCGGCCAATGCATAGTTCTAGGTTGCTATGACTTAGTTGGTGCTGGCTAATCACAAGTGAGGGCAAATTTCATATAAAATATCTCGGGCCATTGTCAACCTAATGCAGCGTGACAGTGCCAGCACAAAGGGGGATTCATTCACCCCAGCAGGTAATAAGGACGATTTGCCATACCAACCAGGCAGTCTCAAGGGGGGCTGTCAAATACGATCAGAGCAGCGAAATGGAGCCTCACATTCCATTCTCAGGTGGGCGAAGGCGATCCTTTTGTTCGACCATGTTGCTTCTGATAACAGAATACAATTATATT
>WBMZ01012914.1:22334-46736 GCA_013400975.1 Atrichornis clamosus | reverse complement strand
TTTTTTTTTTTTTTTTTTTTTTTTTTTGCTTCCCTGTATCCTATTGACCGTTGGGGCTGTTTTGCATAGCAATCTTTGGGGCTTGCCTTCTTTTTCTTGTCTTTTTTATTTACTTTTTTTTTCCGAGGTCAGAAGGGACCCCAACGATCCTTTAACCTGGAACGCGCCCCGGAGAATTTCACCCCAGTCCTTCCCAGCTCCTTTTCCGCCTTCCCCTTTCATTAAGGGCTCTGTCCTGCCACAATGAGCGCCCTGTATCTCCGCTAATAACCCCCAATTGGCACACAGCTTCCTTTTGTCCACAGCCTCCCAGGGACACGGGCTGTTGGGGAGACGAGGCGTCGGGGTAATTCGGGGCGGACCGAGGGGACCGCGCTCTTCCAGGACGATGGAATATTCAGGAGAAGGCATTGATGGGATGGCGGGAGTGGGGGATCAGACGCCACCACCGAGTGTTTCACACGTGACCAAGCCAGCAGAAAGACAGATAAAACGTGCTTGCATTAAGCAGGGTAGGTAGGGAGACATACATGGTAATGATTAGATCAACAGAGAGATAGGGCGATAGAGGGAGAGATAAGGGGGTGTTTGCTTTGCAGGCATCAGACTCGGGTTACTGATACCAGCCCGTCCTGCAGATTTGCCTATCTCGGGGGTCTGGTTACCTGCGATCACCTGGGGTTGTTTTGACAGTGGCTAATTAGCGAAAGCATTCCAGCCTTCAACCCACCCTGGGATCCGAGGGCAGCAGGGAGCAGCAGCCCTGCTCCCAGAGCACGGGTCTTCCACAGTGCCCTGGATCTGGCAATCTGGCTCTACCTGTTTCAGGTAGAGCCTGAAAGGCTTGGAAGTGCGGAAAGGGTTTGGAAGTGCGGGAAGGGTTTGGAAGTGCGAGCACCACGCTGGAGGTTGCAGCTCTGTTGTGCTTCAGCACAACAATAACCACCAGCGGTCAGCAGAGAGAAAGTAAAAAGGAGAAAAAAAGAATAAGAAAAAAATCATCATTCAGATGTTTTAGGGAAACTTGGCCTTCAGGATTTTACAAGCTGTGCTAATCCAGCCTCCTTCAATCCAACATTCCCTCTTATCTGTATCGCCTTCATGTTCCCTGGCAGGAATTACCCACTTAATAATTTCCCTCCAATGAGCTGAATCACAGCTAATCTGATCAAATGTCTTTTTAGGGCCTTTCATCTTCCCAGGGATGTGTTGACACTAGCACAGCTGGTTCAGAGGAAACAAGAACTCAATCAGAACTCCGTTCTAAACACAGATGGGACCCAAACCTAACCTTTCCCTTAAGATATGCAAAAGTGCGGTTAACTTCTTGTTATTATGCATTTGCATAAGTCTTTGCATTTAGGGGCCTGATTTTTAAATGGATTAAAAAACCAAGCAAACCCCGGAGCTGGATTTTGATGAGAAACTTTGCACAATCAGCTGGGCTTGGGGCTGACGTGGCTCTCTGTGAAGAAGGGGACAGCCTGTGGTGTCACACAGGGACACGGGGCAGCTCCTGGTTGGCATCACATGCTGTGCTGTGGGTGCCGCATTTCTCCCAGAGTGGGATCTGCTCCTGCAGCCACTCTAATCCCGTTCCAGGGAAAACCTCTGTTACCTGCAGCCCCCAAGGATTGCTGTTCTTGCAAAAGGGGCTTCCCTAGATTTGGAGATAAACCCACTTGGGAATGCTGCTGAAGAGGAGGGGATCTGAGACAAGCCTGCACACCAGGCAGGCAGCAGGAGGTTGGGTTTCATGGGTGAAGGATCGTTCCAGATCCTTCAGGTCAGTCTGTAAAATTACATGGACACTGCAGTTGTGAACTTCCTATCCCTGGAAATGCTCAAGGCTGGGCTGGATGGAGCTCTGAGTATCCTGGTCTAGGGGAAGGTGCCCCTGACCATGGCAGGGGGTTGGAATGAGATGATCTGAAGGACCCTTCCAACCCCAATCATTCAGTGATTCTGGGATTTTATAAATCTCTGGTTCCAGTCTTACAAACAGATCTCAGAGGAATGGAATTAGAGATCCTTCTGCATCCAAGGGATCCCAGGCAGTCATTTAGGCTCTGCTCCTGTTTGAAGGTCCCCATTCAATCAGGCTCAAACCAGGCCAAGATTGAGGGGGATTTATACTGCTCTGGACACGTCTTTGTGCCATGCAGAGCTGCTCTGGAATGTCCTGCAACTGCTGTCAAGGCCTGTAATGACTGTAAATCCCTATCAGGTGCTGATTAGAAAGTCCCCATGTCATAGAATCATAGAAGACTTTGGGTTGGAAGGGACCTTTAAAGGTCCCCTAGTCCCACTCCCTTGCAGTGAGGTGATCACAGCTCAGCACAGAGGCAGCTTGAGGGACTGAGGTTCTCCTGGAAGACCCCATGGACAAGGAGTGATCCCAGCATAAGCATCACTACAAGGGTCATCAGGCATCATGCAGGATGAGGAGAAAACTCCTCCCTTTTGCGCCTCTCCTGTGGAACGTTGCAGGCTGAAAGGAGGGCCAAAGCTCAGCCACAGAGTGCAGGATGAGCTTTCTGCCTGTTGCTTTGGAAATGGGGAAACTGAGGCAGGGCTTTGGAGTCACTCATGTGCAGAGAGGCATTTTGTGCAGCCCTTGTATCCCACTGGGTGAGGCAGTCACCAGGCTCTGATCTTCCAAAGCTTCTGGAGTTTTCTCAGAGCAACCACAAGGACTCCCTGGCTGATGCTGCTGTGGGTGAGCAGAAAATTTGGCTCAGGGTACTTGGTGGTTTAGGCTTGGGAGTGACACCAAGGAAAGAAACAAAAGCTTTAAAGAATCTCAGGATCTCTTCCTAAAGTTTTCACTTAGGAAAGTATTTTCCCATACAACGAGGATGAACACAGCACACGCTATAAAATTTGGGAATGTGCTCTGTGGAGTGAGTCTCCCTCCCACCAGGAAGCCTGACTTGTCCCCTCCTTCTATAACCCATGTGTTGAGCACATCCGAAGCCACGGCGTCCATCCTGATGCACGGAAGGTGTATTTTTGAAAGCAGTCAGCAAGTGTGGTACTAGGACCCATTTTAAGGAGTAAAGGGGTAACTGGGGAGGTGCCAGGTCAGGGCATGGTGCTGCAGGAGACCAACTGTGGATGCTGAGGTTGGGTTAAGGGAAACAGGAACACTGGAAACAGGGACCTCTCCAGAGAGAAGCTGATGGAAGCTTGAGGCTGAGCCAAATATCTTATGTAAAACCTTTCGTCTGGTTTATCTGAGATGGGATCCTCTATTGCTACAATTGACAGGAATGTGGGGAAACTGCAGCTCACCTGCCTCCAAGGCTGCACAAGCCAATATTTTGTTTCCAACGTTCCCAGTATTTTCCCCACAGGCAATGTCAGGCTCCCAGCAGCCGTGACACTGCTGTGATCTTCCTCTTCCTCCTCCACCTCCTCCTCCTCCTCCTCCTCCTGCCCTGGGATGGGAACACTTGTTCCCCTGCAGCACTTGGGCACTGCCTGAGCACCGTGGAAGGTTCTGTCAGCCGGCGTGTGCCAAGGAGTTCCCTGTTCTCTGCCTTCCCCTGGTGCTAGGCCAACGTTTAATAGTTCTGATTGGCAAATCGTTTCCTTCTTTGTGATCATTTAAAAAAAAAAAAAAAAAAGTGTTTTAACATTTTTTCCCCCTCAACTTCACTCCTTTCCCTGGGGAGAAATATGTCCTGTGAAGATGTGAGGCATCATTTCTTAGAACCATGGAATGATTCTAAGGAAGACCTTTTAGGTTTATCTAGTCCAACTCCCCTGCAGTGAGCAGGGACATCTTCCACTAGAACAGGTTGCTCAAAGCCCCACTTAACTTCACCTTGACGGTTTCCACCTCTCTGCACAACTTGTTCCAGTGTTTCACCACACTCATCACAAAAAATCTCTTCCTTATATCATGTCCACATTAATTCAGTTTAAAACCATATCACCTTGTTTTAGCTCAACAGGCCCTACTGGGAAGTCTGTCCCCACCTTTCTTCTAAGCCCCCAAAGAGCATGGTAATGTGGGGGACATCATCCCCACATCCTGAACCCTCAGTTTTTGGCTTTGAGGGGTCTGCTGGTCAACAAATTTAGCAGAGACCAGCTGGGCTGAGGGGCTGGAATATCCTCTGCTGGTATCTGGGACAAGTTAGGCTGCCCTGCCCACCCTGCACGTGGATTTCAGGGCCAGCAGGCAATGCCATTCGTGTTGGTGGAAGCCAGCAGTGATGCCTCCATGTGATTCTGCAAATCCCAGGAGCTCTGACTCACCAGTCCCGTTGGAATTCACTCCTGCTATTCAGAAAGCAACTGTGCCTGCAGGGCTGTCAGAGCCTAAAGAAACTCCTTCTCCCAAGGGTGCCCATCTAATTAAAAACTGAGGAGTTGCGTTTGGTATTAATCTTTTCTGGGATTCCTCTTTTTCATCCAGAGTGTTGCAACGTGACCTTTCATTCAGGCCCTTCCGGTTTGTCTTTCACCATGGCAGTGTTTATGGGCGACCCTCCCCACAAGGGAATGGCGCAGCTCTGCTCCCACATCCGGGGAAGGTATCTGCCTCGATGGATTCATGGAGGAAACCACGGTGTGCTGATAGCAGCTGGGTAGTCCTCTTGATACAACAATCAAACTCAGAATTTGAGCCCAAAGGCTGGGCTTCCAAAACTCTTCACAGATTCTTCACCACCTTTCTCCATCGGACAACCCCGTCCAATCCCCATGATGCCAAAGGTGCAAGAAGGGCCACAGCAACCAGGGAAAATTGAGCTGTTAGGACAGGCCTCCAGTGTAAGAGACAGAACTGTGCTGGCTCCAAATACCAGAAGCACCAGGTTGTTCCCAGTTTTGTTTCCAGTTTCTTGGTTCTTGGGGTTTATTTAGTTTATTTGGTTGGCTTTTTTTTCTTTTAATCCAGAGTCAATGCAGTGTCGACTGTTGTGCAAATCCTAACTGACAGCTGTGGGTTTATATCCCCTCGAGCCAAGGAGGGAGTTGAAACCCTTTCTCACACTCCCTCGTGTACTTAGGGAGTCTGCCCTACCAGAAGAATGTTGGAAAGCCTTTATACCTTCCACCCCTCCAAGATGGGTGTCTGAAGTAGCTGGAGCAGCAGGTACCTTTCTATGTCTTTTAGCCTTGGAAAACGAAGCTCAGAGAAACCAGCACGACTTCCCCCCACAGTCCTGCTACACAGATTAACCTTTTCCACTATTTTGCTGCAT
The DNA here is from genome assembly GCA_013400975.1 of Atrichornis clamosus. NCBI lineage: Eukaryota > Metazoa > Chordata > Aves > Passeriformes > Menuridae > Atrichornis > Atrichornis clamosus. The sequence goes on along the minus strand of WBMZ01012914.1, from coordinate 41,520 downwards.
TTCTTGCTAAGTGCCTCTCCCAAGAGCACTGCAGAAGCCTCTGGTGTCAGAAATTCAGGACTTGCAGCCACAGCATTGCAATGTCTTTCCTAGAGTGGAACAGGGAGCAGGATCCCCTCCCCAAGAACAGAAGTGCTAATGATGGCTGGGAATTCTTTCTTTCATTGCCCGAGACAATTCTATTCTTTCCCACGTTGTTTATACATTGTCCAGCCCAAAAAGGTGTTAAATCAGTGCTTAGTTCCAAGGACTGTGTTTCAAAGAAGGAAAGATTTAGAGTGTCAGGAATGGGGACAACAGGGCCCAGTGTTATGGTATATATGTGGCAAAGCTTTTTTAGAGCAAAATAAATCATTGTATTCATCCTACTACATCACCAGAGTCCTTCATCCCACGTATCTGGGATATCTACCTGACCTGGGGTTAATCATTTAGTCATTCAGGGAAAGATTCAGGGAAAATAAGTCACTGTCTGGGCGGAAGAACACATGAGAGCAGGTTTCATACGTTAGACAGCTGAGATATTTATGCAGTTATTCATTTGCCTTCCTCGTCCCACAAGCTGATGACCCTCTGCTTGGCTCCAACTCCTGCCTACAGTTGTGAAGACATGACTGAATTTAGCTTTGCAGACCCCTGAGGAGATAAGCAGGATTGTCCTCAGGTGTACAGATAAGGAAGCAGAAGCACAGAGTGAGTAAAGGATTTGCCCAAAGTCACATAAAAAAAGCCCCGTGACAGCAGGAAAGCCAATCTTGGCTCACATCATTCTCAGGCCTCTGGATTATCAAATTGCTACTACTCAGCTCTGTGTTTCTGCACCTCAGGATGGTTTTGCTGCTGAGAGAAGTGGTCAGGGTTGTTCTGCACAGGATATTCAGGGGACATTCAGTGTCCCAGATTCACAGAATGGGCTTCTGAGGAAACACCTTCCAGAAGGGACCAGTGGCTTGGAGACCTCTGCTTTAGGGGGCACGCCTAGAGGCCCTCTGTAAGTCTCAGCACCTTTTTCACTGATATTCAGTCCCTCCAAAAGGGTCCAGAACGGGGCATCTGGAAGCACCAGACATCCCCAAAGCTCTGGGCCCTGCGGGAAAACTCAGGAGCAGGCGGGAATTAAACAAGCTGAACCCGGAGCTCTGGTGACCTAGTGCTGCACTGTAAAGAAGGTGGTTAAAATGCTTTAAAGTCAACATCCCCATGGGATATTAGTCCCTATTAACCTTCTCCTGCCAGATGACTTTCCAGGAGCTCTCTTCAAGTCCCAACGAGCTGCACGTCTTCCCGCTACCAGAACCACCCAGAGAGGAAAGAGGCCACCCGACAAATACACGGCACTTTGCTGCTATCTTCGCTAAATCTCTCGCATTTTTATATGGCACCTTAATAACCCCTCATTTCCATTACAAGTGCATGCTTTCCTTCTGCATATCTCCGTCTCCATGCACTCCTTCTCCACTCCTGCAGCCACACCGCCTCCGGCTACAGCCCGTGGAGCTCTTCAGAGCCCGGCAGGGTCAGCTCTGCTGAGCGCTGGCAGGACAGTCCCATGGCTTAGGAGGTGGCAGGACGTGATTCACCCGATGGCACCGCTCCATCTGCGTCAATATTGAACTCGGTGCCTTAAGTTAGGGGCAGGAGATGTAAACCCACTGCCCTAATTTCGTGGAGTCGTTAAAGAGATCGGCTGCGACTTTCTCAAGAGACAAACTCCTCACCTCAGTGCCCCGGGGCCAGATCTCAGCTCCTTTGCCCTGCCTGCCTGCATTCCCCAGGTAGTTACGATCAGATACAACGCTCTTTGCTTCCTGTTGTGTGCTCTTAAGTGGTGGCTGCATTTCAAAAGCAGGGGAGTTATTGCGTCCTATCCAGGGCTGTAAAAGGCACTGGGCGCTTTCTGGGAAGAGACGAACTCCGTGTAATTGGTGCTTCTTAAGGCAAATCCCATCAATACCCTGCTGACACTGTAGGATTTCAGTCAGGGCTAAAAGCAGTGGAGAGTTTCCGTGATGGACCTGAGATTTAAGGTTGTGTCTCTACAGCCTGGAACTGCTTGTTCAGCTGTAACCAAGTCCTGGCAAATGCAGAAATTCTCCAGGCTGTGCTGCCTGAAGCTCCCTGGGGTTTGGAGAGCTCTGCACCTCTACAGGATCATTGAATCATAGAATCTTTAAGGTTGGAAAAGACCGACAAGATCACTGAGTCCAAACATTAACCCAGCAGTGCAATATCCACCAGTAAACCTTGTTCCCAAGTAACATATCCTTTTAAATCCCTCCAGAGATGGTGACTCCATCACTGCGCTGGGCAGCAATGCCTGACAACCTTTTCAGAGATTAAATTTTCCCTAATATCCAACCTAAATGTCCAAATTTCCCTAATATCCAATCCTTGATGCAGCTTGAGGCCGTTTCCTCTCATCCTGTCCCTGTTCCCTGGGAGCAGAGCCTGAGCCCCACCTGGCTGCCCCCTCCTGTCAGGGAGTTGTGGAGAGTGAGAGGGTCTCCCCTGAGCCTCCTTTTCTCTGGGCTGAGCCTCTCCAGCTGCCTCAGCCACTCCCTCATCCACTCCTGGTGCTCCAGACCCTTTTCCCAGTGGCCCTGCTGCCCTTCTCTGGACATGCTCCAGCCCCTCCCTGTCTTCCTTGTAGTGAGGGGAATGCACAGAGAAACATCTCTGTGCTGAGGTGATGGCTCCTGCTGAATCCAAGCTGGGATCCACCTCTGGACTCCTAAACCAAGGGTACCCCACTCATACCCATGCAGGAGAAAGTTTTCTGCACCAGCACCATGGCTGCAGACACTTCGTTTTTTAGTCCAAGCTTGGCAGGACACAGGGGGTCTCTGTCAGGTTTGCAAACATCAGGTCAGCACCTACAGCACCTTCCCAATAAGACAAAGACCTGGATCAAATCTGTCCTGAGCAAAGGGTGATTCCCAAGAGATGAGAGCTAACCTAAAGGAGCGTGCTTTAGTCACTAGAGCTGTCAGAGAAAAGCACAACATCCTTGTCTCTAACCTGGAGATACCTGGATTTGATTGATCTGGTGGATAAGGAATGAGCCGGATGGTCACAGTCAAAGAGATGCAGTGAACAGCTCCACGTCCAAGTGGCCAGTGGCAAGTGGTGTTCCTGGGGGGTTGATGTTGGGACTGGCACCTGGCATGGACAGCGGGATCCAGGGCGCCCTAAGGAAGTGTGCTGATGACACCAGGCTGAGTGGTGCAGTCACGCACTGGAGGGAAGGGATGGATCCTCAGGGATCTGGGCAGGCTGGAGATGTGGGTCTGTGCAGACCTCATGAAGTTCAACAAGGCCAAGTGCAAGGTCCTGCATGGGGCTGGGGCCAGTCCTAAGCACAAACACAGGCTGGGTGGAGAATGGGGTGAGAGCAAGCCTGAGCAGAAAGGCTTGGGAATGCTGGAACTACAGGATCTTTAAGGTGCCTTCCAATCCAACCATTCCATGATTTTATGAAAAGGTTTCAAGATTAGTTAGGAGCATGTGGGAGGTATGTCAGCTCCTCTCTGGTGAGACACAGCACCTTCCATCTCCCTACCAGCACCTCATCTCACCGGCTTCTACGAGAAGCCTTTATTTTTAAGGGACCCTAGGGCTTGTCATCAATGTCCTTGGAGACATCATGCAAAGCTCCCCAGCCCCAAAATTTGGTTTCTGGATCCCACCTGGATTCAGGCAAGCACAAGATGCAAAGTCCCCAGTCCTGTTAGAAAGGGACTCTTCTGGTCATGCTCAAAGCTGATCTTTCACAGTCACGAACTGCATGATCATCATTTACAGGACACGGGGATCCTTCAGGCTTGGACAGATGCTGAACAAGAGCTTTTCAAAATCCCACTGGGGACCTCAGGGTTCCTGCGTTTTCCTTTTTTTTTGGTTGTAGCCTTCGGTGCCTTACTAACCTCACCATGTGCCCTGACAAACATGTTCCAGGACATTGCTCACACCTCCAGCTTGTAAGTTCATGCACGCTCTTTGAATTTGCATATTGTTGTGTTTGGTAGCCTTCCCAAAGCAAAGCTTAAGTTCTTGCTTAAGCCTTCAATCCAGCCAGGACTGCTCCCCGGTTTTGATTGCTCCCCGAAAACTTGTTGGCTTTCTGGCTTGGTGCATTAAACTCTCTTCATATTAGTAAAGCCTGGAAGAATCTTGAAGGTAAAGATTAAGCCAAAATGCCCAGGGAAAGCTCAGATCAGCAAAATATGGTGCCGAGAAGGTTTGAGTGGTTTTGTCTAGTCAGCTGATACAAAGCCCAGTAGAAGGTGGTGAAGTTTCATCAGCTGAAAATGTAACCTTGTGCCTTTATGGATCCATCCATATTCCAATTTCCTATTGGAATCACCTGAAAGGTGCCAGAAACAACATTATTTCTTGGATAAGTTGTCTATAAGCACAAGGTGAGTGGGGAATAGTATGAGATTAAGGGAAGACAGTTATCAGAATTGTTGTATCTGCTCAGAATTGCCTCAAGGGTTTGAGAATAGCCCTGTTCATGGTAAAAACACCATTTTACTGAAGCCAAAAAGGAGTGGTGTTTTCTGAACTGTGGTGTTGAACTCCAGGGTCATTTCTTGTGAGTGAAGAAACCAAAACTGGGAGGGAGAAAGGAAATAAAAACTGATATCTTGATATATCCCCCACTTGCCAAGCAGTTTGAAAAGTTTGATTTTCATTTTGGCACAGTGTTGAAAAAGGCATTCAGGAAAGAAGGCTAATGCTAGGCTCCCCTTCCCTGCCCAGCTCCACCAGGATGAAAGGCTGTGATGGAAGGACTCCACAAAGACTAAAACTCCTCAGTCCTCTAACCATGACAGCTTTTGACTGATTCCACCCACCCGCCTGAAGCAATGGGCAGAAAAGGAAAGCTCATTTCCAGTGCCCTTGGCAGGGACCTTAATAAGGCAAGGGAGGAAAACTTTGGGTCGGTGCAAGGTGCACCTTGAACACTGTCACTGAGGGAGCAGCACAGCCTTGGGACAAAAAGAATGGAGGGTGGGGACAATGTTTGGTTTGCATAGTGAGGATTGAGGACTATCTGGCCATCCTGGCGTTTTCCTACCTTCTGGCCACCAGCAGCTCGTCCAGTCAAGGAAGAGAAGTTTTCCTGGTGCTGGTCCCACCACTAAGGGGTTGTTGTTAAGTGTGGACCTGTATTTCCCGTGTTCTGGGAACACCCCCAAATTCTGCATGTCTGAAGCCAAGCCCACAGCTCAGGGTATGGCTGTGTGGTGACTGCAGAGTGTCACAGAGAATATTCCATGTGCCCCCTGAAGTTCAGGTTTGCACAGCTCTCTGTGGTGCCATGGCCCTGTCCAAAGACCTTAGGATGACCCCAGTCAGAACTTCTTGGCTGACCTCAGTGGCCTTGAATCAAGCCTGATCCTGCCTGCATCGGAGCTCATTTCCTAGCAAAAAAAAAAGTCTTTGGAGTAGGTCCCAGCCAGACCACAGGAAAGAGGAGGATTTCCTGGCCTCCTGCCATGCCCTGGAGAGAAGATGTTCACAGGACTGATCAAATCCATCCTTCACTGGCCATTATTCACTGACTTCTCTCTCCCACAGCTACCAGGGAGTCGGCCTTTGTCCACGCCATCGCCTCTGCCGGGGTGGCCTTCGCCGTGACCAGATCCTGCGCCGAGGGCTCGGCCACCATCTGCGGGTGTGACACGCGCCACAAGGGCTCTCCTGGGGAGGGCTGGAAGTGGGGGGGCTGCAGCGAGGACGTGGAGTTCGGGAGCATGGTGTCCCGGGAGTTCGCGGATGCCCGGGAGAACAGGCCCGACGCCCGCTCAGCCATGAACAGGCACAACAACGAGGCTGGAAGGACCGTAAGGACATTTTGGTTTCACCTTTGCTGTTGTTGTTTTCTTACCTGATGTCTTGAACAGTGGGAGGGGATTAAGGGGAATAACCACACCTAAATCTGGACAGATTTAGATCAGAAAATGATAATACCTGTCCTATGGCAGTTCTAGACCTGTGCCTTACGAAATCTCCATATAAATTCACCCACTCAGATGTAAAATGTTTGCCTCGGAGTCAGTTGTCCAGAGTTCTTTTATAGAGAATGGATAAAGTTGGGTCTAGGATGGGATTTCATCCCAGTTTGTGAGGACATCTGCCCACAAAAGTTGTGGATGCCCCATCCCTGGAAGTGTTCAAGGCCAGGTTGGATGGGGCTTGGAACAACATCGTCTAGGGGAAGATGTTCCTGCCCAAGCCAGAGGAGTTGGAACTGAATGGTTTTTAATGTCTCTTCCAATCCAAATCACTCTGTGATTCTGTGATCAGACTTATTAACTCAGTTAATAATTCCCGAATTGTGCCTGTTCCCTTCCATTGGCTGTGGAACACCTGAAGTTGAGGCAGAGCAGGGTTTGGAGGGTGGATTCAGCTTGTTAAGGAAACATGTTTTGGTATAAACTGAGATATCCTGAAGTATCCAACCTGTCCTTGGACTGCTACTGGGAAAGGCAGTGGGTCTCCTGCAGGTCCTCTGCCGTGCTGGCACTGATCACAGAATCACAGAAGGGTTGGGGTCAGAAGGAACCCCTGGAGGACATGTCATCCAACCAATGCCTTTTGATACCTCTGCCACTCAAAAATGGCATTAGATATTTGTGTTGTAAATCCTGGTTTGAGTGCAATTGTCCATTCCCCTGGGATCACCTCCACTCTGTAGGTGTGAGGGAGGAGAAGAGCAGGAGAGCATTTCCAACCACCTCTCTTCTCAACACTGTTCTATTTCCCAGGAAATACTTACAGAAAATTAGAGGCAATATGGCTCTGGCACTTTTTGATTGAACTTGGACCATGCTCTGAAGCAATTTTTTTTCAAACAATCCTGCAAAAAGATGTTTTGGGAAAAGAAATCACAAAGTCAGCCTTATACACAGTGACTCTTTTCCCTGGGTGGAATAAACTCAGTAAGAGCATATTCTTTTTTTGATCTCAAAAATAGCCCATAAATGCCAGAAGGATGCAATTTGTGGGGAACCATTTGTGAAACTGAACCACAAAGCTCTTTCTAACGGAGATTATGCCACAGCTTCTCTGAGATAACAGAGAGCAGATTAATATGGTCTTGTTCCCTCAGCAGAAGGTCTCACACACACCCAGGAGTGTGTGAGCTTTGTGCTGTGAGCTGTAGCAAAGCCACCACAGTGGCTGTGCTGGAACACCTGTCCTCAGGCAGGCTGGGGCTCCATGAGAGCTCCTCAAGTGGATATTGTGAATTCCCAGGGGAGTTATCCCACCTCACACCACAGCAGAGCTGTTGGAATACAACTTTTGAAAATGAAATACCACCAGGAACCAAAATTGTCTGTGATGGAGATGACCACGAGCAATAATGTGGTTCTCTCCAGCTCTGGCCTAAATTATCCCAGGCACCCCCAGGGATCAATCATTTCTGGTGGCACTTACTGGGGTATGTAGTGGGACAAAGAGGGCTGTGGAGAAGCTGTATGGAGTGGAAAGCAGGGATTTGCTTTAAAGTGAAAATCCTTGGAAAAAACGAACTTTGAGAAAACATCCCTGTGATCACAGACCTGCAGAGCTCTTTTTGCTGTGAGTCTTGTTCCTTGACACTGAGTTCTTTCAGGACATCTTACAGATGTCAGAGGTTAGAGAGCAGATGTCACACCACGACCTGAAATCCTACTGTTGTAGAAAGCACCAGTGTTTTCCACTCTCACCATGCCAGCACCCGTGGGGCAGCTCTTCCAGGCCTCCCTACTCAAGTGTTCCCAGCTAAACCTGAGCCACAGGCAACGTTTCACATTAATTCCCGTAGGAACTCCAGCCCCACCGCTCCGCCAGGAGTTTTGATTAAGTTCAGCGTGATTATACGAACCAAAGCCTTTGTGGTTCTCCCTCATGGCTAATTACAACCTCCTCTGCGGCGGGTGATGCTCCGTAAATAACACAGGAAAGCACCTGGTGAGCACCAAGGTGCTGATTCATGGCAAATCTCTTGGACTCAGGCTGGCACTCGCCTGTTCACGTACCCAGAAATTTGCTGATCACTCTGAAAATGCAGATTATCGAGCTGGTTGCATAAGGTTGTCTCCCACCTCGGAGTACTGGAGGGCAACACCTCTGGAAACGCTTAAACTCATTTCATAAGAGGCAAAAAACAAATAGCAGACCCCTGAGATCAATGATCACCTTCGCATTTATCCCAGGACAGTGTTTTGTGTTGAAGTTAGAGCCTTTCAAAATCAAAAGTTGTGCTTCTATTTTTTTTTTTTGCTTTGAAATGATTTTACAAAAAATCATAACCCTGGCTTAAAAATAAAAATAAATTCCTTTTCAGTTTCTGAACGTAGCCATAGCAAGGCTAGAACCTTGTTTGCTTAAGTAAACATGAAATATATATAAAGGATGGAATTCTGTTCTAGATATTTAGGACGTTTCATATTTCTTTAATTTCCAATGGAATAGCTGCATGTTTTATTTATGGAGGCATTGTTTGAGTAGCTTTGTGTGTTCTTTGCTTCTCTGCCCAGATGTGTTGAATTGTGTTCTCAGATGACAGTACTGCAATATTCCCATATGAACATTGATAAGACAGAAGTTAAAAAGCTCAGAAATGTCTTCATCCCTTGGTGAAAGCTTTTGGTAGATCCTTAAATCTGAGGTGGGAATCAGAAGGGGTCACTGAAAACAGTAAAACTGCAGAAGTTTTATCTTCCTTAGACCTAACACCTGAACAGGGCACTGACTGGGGGAATAAGGTGATTTTTGTTGACAGGAGTGTAAAAATACCTATGAAAACATTCCCAGTTCTTTAGAAAATCATGGCTGAGTAGCAGAACGCTGTGTTTTGATTACAGGTTAACGCTTTCCTTCTCCTTTGCCTTTCTTCTTTTTTCAGTCAATCATCGAGCTCATGCACCTCAAGTGCAAGTGCCACGGCCTCTCGGGCAGCTGCGAGGTGAAGACGTGCTGGTGGTCCCAGCCAGACTTCAGGGTCATCGGGGACTACCTCAAGGACAAGTACGACAGCGCCTCGGAAATGGTGGTGGAGAAACACCGGGAATCCCGCGGCTGGGTCGAGACCCTCCGGCCCAAATACAACTTCTTCAAGGCCCCCACCGAGAAGGACCTGGTTTACTACGAGAACTCACCGAACTTTTGTGAGCCCAACCCTGAGACAGGCTCCTTTGGGACCCGTGACAGGATCTGCAACGTCACTTCCCACGGGATTGACGGGTGCGACCTCCTGTGCTGCGGCCGCGGGCACAACACGAGGACTGAGAAAAGGAAAGAGAAGTGCCACTGCATCTTCCACTGGTGCTGCTACGTGCGCTGCCAGGAGTGCATACGAGTCTACGACGTCCACACGTGCAAATAAAGCAGGCAACACCCCTTTGCCGGGCTCCGAGTGGAGAAATGGATTTTTGAGCCTACTTCCTCTGAGGTTGCAGACGTTGAGAGAAGTCTCCTTTTTTTGATATTAAAAGAATAAAAACTGACAAAAAAAAAAAAACCAAACCAAACCACACACAAACACAAAGGCTAAAACTGGTTGGATAGAATAGGTCTATTCACTTCTGGGCTATCCCGAGGTACATCTGGCAGTCACACAAGTTCTGCCTCCGGCAGGAGGGCGGCTTTTCAACCAGCCCGCAGCACCGAGCTGGAGAGAAGAGCATTAGCAAAAGCATGGGTTTGCTCTGCTCTCACCCACTTGAAGTGACTCGTGTGATTAAGTGTCCTTTGAAAGACTTGAGTCTTCCTAAGTATCTCCTTTTCCCTCAGCCAGGCAGAGGCTGTGTTGGACAGCAGCACTGAGCTTTCTGAGAGATCTCTCTGCATAACCAAATGGCCAGACTCTGTGGAATAGGAGCAACAGCAACAAAAGAAATAAAAGCAGATAAATTGAGGATTTTTTAGGTAAAGAACATAACTACTTCTATGCTTTTGCCCTGGAACAAGAGAAGTCTACAAATATCTGATAGAGCTGTAGAGTGGGCAGGCTCTTGATGTGAACTTTTTAGCATAGAAGCTTCTGGCAGATTTGACATAGGATTCAATGAAAGGCAAGGAGGGAGAAGAAGAGGGAGAGAAAGAGAGAAAACCACTGATGACTTCCTGCAAATGCAGTGCCTGGTACGTGAAGTGAAGAGGACTCAGGGTGTGCTTTGAGGAGCAGACAATCCACAGATGGGAATGTTGCTCCAGCTCGCCTGGAACATGGCTCAGCCAGTGAGTCCTCCTTGGAAACCTGCAGTGCAGAGTGAGTGTCCTGGGGCTGGGCACTCGCTCCTGGGCATAGGACATCCATCTCCTCAGCATCCCAGCTTGTTCCCGTGGAGGAGGGAGGGGAAAGTGTTCACCCTTCCCACCTTGTTAGAGAATGCCGTCGCCAACAGTGGAAAGTGCACTAAGTCCATGCACTCTGGGCACCTCACGCAGGCTTCCCGGGCACTTGGCAACAGCCTGAGCCCACCAGCCTGTCGGGAACATGGCTCTGAAGGACTCTCTGTCACCCACTAATTCACCTGAGCGTGAACCAACCCACCAGCACCACCATGCCCCTCAAGATGGAGCAGTCTCAGGCTCGAGCCAAACTTTGTTCCACACCTAATTTCTACAGCCATTCCCACCCATAGAAGTGGCACAGGTTAAAATGGACAAAATCCAGAGCCTGAGCCAGCCCAAGGTTTGGGTAAGTTTGGACAGAGAGCCAAATCCCAGCTTTGCAATGCTGGCCCATCTCTGCTGCTCACCTCTGACTCCCCAACCTTCCATGCTGCTCTACTTCCAACCCCAGATCAGGACCACCAGTTTACAGAAACAGGTCTCACCTCCTCTGTGGGCATCAGGACTTCCTTCAGGGTATCAGGCATGAACTCAGCCCATCACCCTGATATTTACAGCACTCTTACCCTGCTTGAGTTATTCCTGGTCCATACTGGGATAAACGAGTGGTGAATCAAGCATGGAGTCACAGCCTGTTTAGCCTCAGATGCACTTGCCTCACCCTTGGGTTCCTATCCTGGAAAAAGGATGATGGATTAGTGTTTATTTTTCTCTTCAGCACAGGAAGGGAAACAGGGCACGAGCTAACTCCCATTTCATGGCACTGCAGTCATGGCTGCTGGCTGGTTCACTCCTGGAAGTCTGCGTAGAGAAATCAGAGCGCCCTTCTCTGTGTGTCAGCCTTTTCCCGGGAACCAAAGGAGGGAGTATGCAGAAGAAGAAGGGAACAAACAGCTTAATCCCATCAGAGAGAAAACAGGAGGAAATGATGCCTCCGAGGGTTGACTCTGAGTCACGGCGGCGTCTCCTGGGACTACTCCTAGGCTGGTGCACTTCATGCATCACCCATTTCTCTCAGGGCTGTGCCCAGGGGCACAGGCAGGATTTGTTTATTGATGGAGGCACTTCTATCAGTGCTTTGCAATTAAAAAAAAAAAAAATTAAAAAGCTGCAGTGAAATGAGAGCAGAGGCACAGAAGGGAGGGAAGGAGAGAGAAGATCAAGAGAAGCAAATAAAAATATGGGGAGAAAACCAATCTGTGATGTCTGTACATGCACCCGATGGAGGGCCACACACCAGCTGGCAGAAAGCAATAGATCACTGAAAAGTGAAATCAAGATGGACTGATTAATGGATACAGGACTGATTTTTGTAATGCAGTCTTGGAGAAAAGGAAAACCTAATCATTACGGGAAATAGAGAAGGAAGCCACTGCAGGCGGAAATTGCCACTGTAACCAACATTCAAGCACAATCTGTCAAGAAAGCTGGCTCTGGAGAAAACTACATATGGAGGGGAAGACATTGATAAATCGGAGAAGATGGCATAAGGGAAGATACATCTGATTTACTTAAAATGATCAGTTCAAGCAGCCACAGCGAGAGATGCCAGACATGTTCTACCAGGAACTTCTGTCAATAAGTGGTGACCTGACAGCCAAAATTCAAATCATTGCAGGTCAAGGTCCCTCCAATCCATTGACTTCAGCAGGGTCACACCACAACTTATTTTACCCTAGGTATTTTAAGCAAAGTGGTTTCAAACTCCTTTTATCCCACACCAGTGAAGAATTGGGTTGAAGGATTTGGCTCCCGTGTGTGGGAGCTGGAATCTGACCCCAGCCCATCCACAGGATGCTCACATCAACCATTTCTGCTTTTGCACCAGAACAAGCCCAACATCACTCGCAGGTGAAGCTTTTAGGGAAGCATGGGGGAAAAAAATATAAACTGGGCATTTGCTGAGCAATTGCCTCTAGAGGTGAACAAACAGATTTTGACTGCAACAGTGGAATTTATTTCATCTGATCTAAACTATTTATCTAGTTTTCTGCTGGGATCAATGGCAAGAAACAAGACCAGAAGGTGATTCATTGTACTTAGGATGGTACCTAAGCTGTGTTGGGTTAAGTGTCCTCTGGGTTTATCTCTGTATTTCCTCTGACTTCAGCTGGTGAGCTCAGAGTAGATGACGAGTTCTTTGATGAGTTCAGACTGAAGATGTGAAGTCCACCATGAGTCAAGGAGGTGAAGCTACAGCCTGATCATCAGCTGAGGTGGGCTGGGAGTTGTGCTCCTTCACTCAAAGCTGGGGTCAGGCTTCAAACAGCTCAGTGTCTGGGGACCCTCCCACCTTCAAGGGGTTTTTAACGAAGCCTCTGGGTACTTGTTTGGGTTTGTTATGTAATTAATCACCCGCTGTGATGTAATGTGAGGGGTTGAGCAGCTGCTACTAAAGTCAGTGAAAAATGCCTGCGTGAGTTCTGTTCATCACCCCAAGGGCACCCGAGGGCTCCAGTCCTGGGTCTGGCTCTGCCCACCCCTGAGGAGAGGAGAGAGCCTGTGAGGGGTCTGGGAGCTGGGCCTGCCTCTGACCCCACGGCTTTGGAGAAGGGGCTTGGGCCATCGCTCACTGCTGCACGTGAATTTGGGACGCGTCTTTGGAAAACTGAGATCCCACTCCACTGCCTACACCGGATGCCTCGAGCCAGGGTTTCCACCTCCTGCTGTGAAAGATGGAATCAAGGATGAGGGAGGTGCCATCCCTTCCTACAGGAGATGGTCTAAATACACCCCAGAGCTGCGCTCTGCCTCAGGTTCTCCCCTCCTGTGAAAACAGTAGGACTTTCCATATGGAAGGGTCTTGGTATTTCACTCAAAAATATAAACATCCGGTCACATTTTAGGTGCCCTACCATAACCTGTAGGATCCAGATGTTGTTTCAATGGCCTAAGACTCACCCAGATCTTACATCCGGGCAGTCAGAGACCGTTGGGTGTCCAAAATGACACGAGATGTCTTTGTGTAGGCAGCTGACCTGTGCACTTCTCTGGAAATGCTCTTCTGCCAAACCTTCTCCCTCAGCTCAGTGCAATGCTCCAGGCTGTAGTCAAAAGGCCAAGATCGTTCATCTCCCACAGACGGGAGCTGGTCAGCTCAACCTCCGTGATGCCTGGAGCCCTTCCCTTCAGTCTCCACTGAGGAGGCTTGTCCTCGGGCAGCGGGTTTGTGCCAGGGGTGTCATGGCAGTGTCAGGGAAAAGGGAGAAGATCTCACCCAACCAAATGGCACAGATGCAAAAATGGAAATAACAAAGGAACATCATTCCATGCTCTTACATGCTGCTATCCAACCTTTCCTTTAGTGGAACACATGAGTTGGATGGGCCGCACCATTGCCACATCCAATCTATTAAAGACAGCGGAGTTGCCTGTGAGGGGTGAATTTGGCCTCATCTCTTTTCTTTCTATGAAAGAAATGGAAAGTTTAGGAGTTGTTTGGGTTATTTTTCTTGGTTTGGTTTAGTTTTAGAATTTGGGAGCTTCTCTTTCTCAGAGAAAATGAAAATATGGGGAGGGAAATACATGACTTTTTCTGCTACTCGACCCCGGTGTATCTCTCCTGGCTGAGTGTCATGCCCAGACTGCCAGTCTGCTCCAAAGCATTTTGAAGTCTCCAGAATTGCTTCCACTCCTTCAGGAGCTGCATGTGCAGAACTAAAGCAGTCAGGATTTAATTTTTGGAGGGATTGCAGTGACAACCACACCACAAAATGCAATATGGCACAGAAATCCCTGTGTCAGCACCAAGCACATCAGCCCTGCAGACAGAAGTGTTAGCTGAGCATGGCAGGACATCTGCATTAGCAAACCTCACAAAATAATTTCTTCTGCCTCTCAATCTCAAATATTTTTTTGTGTTTGCAGTGCATTCAGACATATTGCCACAGAGATGTCCATGGATTATGTTACATTTGTCATGTGTGTTCATATGCTTGTCATGCCCCCATCCTTAACTTTGTGTACAGGACAGAAACACCCTGAGCTTTGGGTCAATTTTTTTTAAGCTTCAAAGATTGGTTTCAGTGCTGGAAATCTGGTGTTTGATGTTGTTGGGGATATTCAGGGTTACAGCATGAGCACTCTGCAGGAGCTGGGAGTTGTGAATCCAGCCCTGGGATCTGCACTATGGGAATTACCCCAGACTTCCCCTCATGCTTTAATGAAATCAATTTGGGAAGATGAAATGGGGCTGTGAAAGGCACCAAATCAAAGTGCCCCGCAGATATCAGCCATGGCACCTGGTTCAGGTGGCTGCCCACAGGAAAACCACTCCTGGCTCTTCCAGAGACCTGCAGGGAGAGCATCACCCTGCTGGCACTGGCACAGTGAGGGGATGTTTGCTCCCATCTGCCGTTCCTGTGCTCAAGCAGCTGTTGGGATGAGAAGCTGGGAGAGAGTTTTGGATGACGGGAGAGAAGGTGGGCTGGGCAGGATAAGATCTCATCTCTTCTTCATACCTACAGTTTCCTATTTTCTACCTCCCTCCGAGCTAAATCTTGGCTGTTTTAGCAGAGACTTCTTGTTATGGGAGTATCTCCTTTTTTTTAGATATCCCCTCTCTCACTGGACGGCAGTGGTGGGATCTGGCTGAATTGTTTGGTTCATGGCTTAACCCTTCCATCCTCAGGTTTCCTGCCCTCCCTTGTGTTCTCCAGCTAAAGTTCCTGATCTGCAGTTCATCACCCCCCTGACTCAGGTCACCACTAAATGCTGTGGGGTGCAGATTCCTCAATTTGATGGGAAACGGAGGCTCCTCTGGCCTCCATTTTGAGAAAGGGGTGTTCAGTCCTCATTCCTGACACTCCCACTGTCTTCATGGACTTGGGCAAGTCATTCTGCTCCCACTTTTCTGCAGTTTCCAGAGGTGCCAAGGTGCCTCCGCTTTGGAGGAGGAGATTTTTCTCAGGCACAAACAGGAGGCCAGGAGTTAATTCCCAGGCAGTGGAACCTCGAGTGGGATTTGGAATACAAAGTGAGGTGCTTAAAGGCAGGTATCTACATGTGAGCTAGGTGCTTAAACTCCCATACCTGCCAAATTATGGGCTCCATTTGCCTAAACTTAGCATTTAGGGCTGAACTAAATTATTGAAATAGGTGTCTAGAGACATTTGGGATGCTCCAGGGTACCCCACTGGCTCTTAGAAGCATCCCTGGAAGGGTGTGGGTTTCCCTGAAATCTCATGGTGTATCTGACAGATCCATGCAGGTGCTTCTCCATCAGATCTGGGTGTTTAGGTGTCTAACTCCCATGCAGACACAGGCTTGTGGACATCCACAAGTGTGTATGTCTCAATCCATGAGTGAGATCCCACTCCAGATTCCTAACTCTCATGCCTTTAGAGACTCCCAGATGGAAAACTGTTCATGGTCTCCATTCTCCGCTCATTTAAACTGATATAAATCAGATACGTGTGTCTCAAAGGGGGCAGAGGGTGGACCTATTCTGCAAAAATAATTATTTGAATCCACTGTACTGCCTGGTTTGTCATGGGTTTGACCCCCAGGGAGCACCTCTGCTCTTCCTGTTGGTGAGCACATAATGGAAAAGGACAGGTCCCACCAAGTCATCCACAGGCCAAATCCTGCTGTTAGGAGAAGCCACAAGGGTCCTTTCCACATGACTTGGTCTCCTCCTCTGTCTCTGCAGACCTTTTCTTACACGTGTTCTGTGCTCCAAGGGAGGCCTTAGACAGCCCTGCGTGGAAATGGGAAAAGTGTGAGGAGAGGCTTTCCCCGTTTCTCCTTCTTTTCCAAGTTTCTTCTTATTATTTATTAGTATTTATTTATTTCTCTCCATTCATTCCACTCCACCAAAAATCCTGCAGGCAAGTCTGCCTCAGACATGGGCTGTGCAGGCAGCTGGGTGCCACCTGTAGTTTTGGGGGACAGAACCATCATGTCAGAGCTCCTCCCCAACACTTGCCACCCGCTGCCACCACTTGGACAGCACAAAAGGCCTGAGTCTTTTCAAACCAGGCTCCCAAAAACTCCAAAATCCTTCAGTACAGATAAAATCTTCCTCAGTCTCTGGTGTGGGTTCCTCCAGGCCTCGTTGTGCCCCCGTCCCCATCTGACAGCGGCTCAGCCTCTTCCTCTTCATCCCGGTGGAGACCCACTGGATCCCTCTCTTATGGCATCACTTTCTGTCCCTCCAAGGACCAAACCTGCCCGAACAAGAGCTGTTATAGCTTTGGACTCTCTGACAAGCCCCCCAGCAGTGTGGAAGACATAAAACACAACCCTGTAGCAGCCCGGGGGATTCCCCCGTGGTACAAAACGTGCTTGTCCAGCAGTCAAGGACAAGTACCTTCTTGTGAGTGGGGTTTTTCACCACTGCTTTCCCTCCCCACAGACTGTCTGCCCGATTACATCGCCTCCTTCAAAGCTCCATGGCCGTCTGTAACCCCTGCCCTCGCCCCACACGAGCACCCCTTTGTACAGATTGCATGTATGATACAACCTGAAATTCCAAAGCTATTGTACAAAGTAGAGTTGTCACCCTTTTTTTTTCCCCCCTCTCAGTATTTTGTTAAGTCTGATGATTTTTTTATGATTATTTATTTTATGAATAAATGTATATATTAGTAAGAGTATATATTTGCGGAAATAACTCATCGGGACAGTGTTGTAGCTCTGCTGTTGTGCTTGTGACCTCATTGGCTTTCACCCTGTTTTCTACTGACAGCACATTAGCAATGTCTTGTAACTGTTTTTTGTTACCATTTAAGTTTGATAGATGTGTTAACTTTATAATGAAAATTAAAAAAAAAAAAAGCATTAATTTTAACCTGCGTTTAGGTGTTTTTTCCCACTGTTCCACAGTTTTGATGGGATGGTGTTTCATATCGCGGGCTGAAACACAACTGGGGAGAAGCAGGGGGTAAATATGCCTTACTCTTGCAGGAACTTTGTGCTTTGGAAGAAGAGATGTCACCTGTGTTGTCACCTTTTAACCCATGTGCAGCTTCTGTGGAAGGTGACACCCAATTATGAGTAAAACAAATCCACTTAAACCGTCACAAGCCCTTTTCTCAGCTGAGCAGCACCAGGACTGGGACTCAGTCTCTTTCTCCAGAGCAGTAAAAGCCCAACGTGGCAAGGACGTGACTTTTCACAGTGTCTCTGGAAGGCTCTAGGAAATCTTGTGTTGGCTCTGCCAATTCCAATCATTTCCTCCTCTGTTAGTACATTAGGGTGGGAGCCTGTTGGACAGCCCTGCAGCCTCCAAGGTTGTAATCATGCAGGAAAAGGGAATAGATTGCAGGGATACATTTAGGGCAAAACACTGTTGAGAGGCAAAATAGGGAAAACCATGTTCCTTTCATTGGAACCACCATGGCTGGCCTTCCATTGACTCTTCCATGGACTGTGTGCAGAGAAATCTGCTCCTAAAAAGAACCCTGCAACAGCCTTTCCCATTTTTCTGTCCTCAGTGAGGAAAGGCATCCTCATGCAATGGGTTCATTGACTGAGAAGCAAGCACAGCTTTGGAACCCGGAGTTTGGCTGGGTTGGGTGCAGAGGTGTTGGCTTGGCTGAGGTGGAGTCAGGGCAGCATTTCCAGGGGCTCTGTGCCTGTTCCCCTCCCGCCCCACTCGAACAGGAACAGACCAGATCCCATGGGAATTCCTGTGGCCTTCACCTTAGCAGAGTTTCAAGCCACCCAACTTTATCCCTCACAGACCAAGAACCTCCTCTAAGACCATTCTTGATGACTTTTTTACAACCAATGGAGGGATTTGAACACATCCAGAGATTTATCCCACTTATTTAAAACACAGACCTTAGCTGGTGTAAATCAGCTCCCAGAGAAGCCTACAGAGGCTCTAAATGAACACATCTATAAATGAAAACCCTTTTCCCCGGGCAGGGAGGCGGGCAGCACACGGTGACACCCCAGACAAAACATCCCCCCCAAGCACACACCCCATGCCTGGCTTGGAATGGCACAGGTCAAACACCACGGAGAGCTTTCAGCATACCGGACTCAGCATATTTTCCAGAAATAAATGATAAACCTTCTTATTAAAGAGCACTCGAGATAAGCCTATTTGTTAAGCTGTGTTGCCTGCTTCACCAGGTTTCAGCAAGAGCCTTTTTTTTTTTATTAACTTAAATAGGAAAAACTAAGAAATGAGTGGACATCTCAGTTGCTCTCGTGTTATTAACCCTTCCAGAGCCTTTTAGGAATGAAGGAAAATATGGTGTTGATAACATATTACTGCCTCATGACTTGGACTTTTCATTATTAGAGAAACTCTTGAAGATCTCTTTTTCTTAGGGTTTTTGTTTGTTTGTTTGTTTTGGGATTTGTTTTGTTTTGTTTTTGTTTGTTTGGGGGTTTTGTGTGTGTGTGTGGGGCAGGGAGAGTTGTTTGTCTTTGTTTTTGTTTTTTTGTCTAACAGTCCTTTCCCCCTCCATGGGAAGGCAGCACAAACAATGGCCCCATTCAGCCACGGCAGTGGCCTTTGCTCAAGGCAACCCAGGTCACAGAAGTCACCTAAAGCTGTTCCTCTCCCAAGAGGGAGCTATTTGAGACACAGAGATGAGAGTCAAACCTCATTCCCAAGCATAATTTAAGGATTGAAGTGCACACAGGTCTTGCTGCAGAGAGGTATTCAGGTACCTGACAGTCAGAGGAGCTGAGAACTCCGTGTCTCTTTGAGAAACGTGCACTGAACTTGGCTGAGGGTTTGGGCCCCAGCAAAAAAATCACAGAATCAAAATGGTTTGAGTTGGAAGGGACCTTAAAGATCATCTCATTCCAAAACCCCTGCCATGGGCAGGGACACCTCCCACTGTCCCAGGGTGCTCCAAGTCCAACCTGGCCTTGG
>WBMZ01012914.1:0-21815 GCA_013400975.1 Atrichornis clamosus | reverse complement strand
CCTGTGCCAGGGCCTCCCCACCCTCACAGGGAAGAATTTTTTCTGTGTATCTAACTTCAATTTCCCCTCTTTCAGTTTGAATCCATTTCTCACTCTCCTGCCACTACAGTTCCTGATGAAAACTCCCTCTTCAGCTTTCTCGCAGCTGCTTCAGATCCTGGAAGGTGCTGTGAGGGCTCCACACAACCTTTGCCTCTCCAGGCTGAACAGCCCCAGATTTCTCAGCCTGTCACCTCAGCACTGACTGAGCTACTCCTAAGCAAAACATGGCCAGGTTCACACCGCTGGTAGCACTTCATTCCCTCGCCTGGCTGCTTTCCATGCACAGGCTTCCCAGTCATACACAAACAGTGCCTCAAACCAGTCTGGGATGTGCCAGATCCATGGGACACCTGCGGATTGGTAAATTGGTCTGTACCCAAGTACTCGTGCATCAATCTGGTGGAAACCAACCATCCAAAATCAGACAAATCTCCAGGTGAACAAGGCACCCAGAGCCTCCAGAGATCTTCCAGACTTGCCACAGAGGCTCCATGGTTTACAGGGAGTGGGATTCACCTCATGGACCCACTCACACCAATGCAGGTGCCCACAGAACCACAGACAGGCACAGGGATGCCCTCCAGGCATTTCCACCTGGAGTGTTCTGCCTGTCCTCCAGATGCTGCTCCAGAAGAACCACAGGTCTCCTGCTGGTCTGTGTCACGTCTGGGAGCTCCAGGAAGATGTCTCAGGTACCCCAGGACATGTCATTAGACTCTTTAGTCAAGTGACCGAGCCCAGTTTGCCTGAATTTGAGGTCTGACTTTCAAGTTCCCATTAGCAATAAAACGAGGGATTCATTTCGCCATAAGGGCTGAACGCTGCCTTGCATCCCTTTGGACATCTGGATGCCATATGGACTTGGCACATACAGACCCTCTAGGAGGTCCAAGTCCTTATGGATTGGCAGGGGGATACCGGAGGAATTCCACTGAGTTACTGCAGTTGGTTCTGGACACCTGTGTTCAGTCAAGCATGTGGAAAATCCAACCTCCACTGGTTGTGACAGGAGCTGAGAGCCTTGGAGCACATGCAGGCAGCACTTCACATTTTGCCACCCAAATTAAGATGTCTTAACCTGCAAGTTGGATCCCGCTTGAGCAATCAGTCCAATCCAACATCCTTTGAAGCTGCGAAATCCAGCTGAAAGCAGCTCCTGACCAGCAGCTCACCAGGCCATAAAAAACACACTGTGACCCAATAAAATCCAAAAGCTTTACCATCTCATTGCTACCCAGCCTGGCTTTGGAATTTGCTTACTGATCTCTTTTATTTGCAGGTGTGGAGGGTTTTTTTTCCCCATCACGCAGTCATTTGGAGGCACATAGCCAGATTTGCATTCCACAGGGCTTCAATCCGGTCTGGGATTTGCCTGCGAGTGTCAACAGGTGAAGTGTTAACTAATGAACTTGGTGGCGGTGTTAAGGTGAGGTCAGCTCAGTTTCTCTCCAGGTTGGTTTTGTGCAAGGACAGCAGGGTTGAATAGGTTTTAACAGTGATTTAAAACAGATCTGTGGTCTGGACCTGACCCTTTGAATCCTTGTTCCATTCTCCCTGGTTCATGCACGTCCCAACACCCTAAATTTCATCTGCTTCTTTTGTTAGAGAGGAGGCACAGCAAGGCTGTGCTGAACACGTCTCACCAAGCCCTTGAGCTCTCAGAAAGAAATTGTCTCTGTAATTTTTTTTCCTGGAATATGTGAGATAATTCTCCATTTTGTGTGTGGGAAACAGTGGTGATGGTGACACAGTGCCAACTTTACTACAGTGAGAATTTCTTTCATGCAGGAATCCAAGGAGAGCCCCGAACCTGTTTGTTCTGTCCTAATCAATGCAGATGATTTATGCAGGAAGTGTCTTTCATCCTGGGAATGTCAAGGTCTTTATGGCATCATATGGAAATCCCAGTGCAAGCCTCCCCTCCCTATCAGACAGAGACTTGATCCCAGAGCCAATATCCTGCCTGAGTCACCGGCCCTCTCCGAGTCACTGATAACTCCAGCCTGGTCTTGAGCAACCTCGCCGGAGTTCTGGCTTCGACAAAACTGCTCCTTTCCGGAGGAGAAATGCTTGCTCTGGAATGTCTGTTCCTCAAACTGCTCCTTCACCACACACCCGAATTCCAGGTGCTCTCAAAAATAAAGAAGGAACTTGGGTCCTACTCACTCTGCAGACCCAGGTTCACAGTGAGGACCTCACGGGAGCCTTTGGCTACGCGGGAGGAAGACGGGGGAGGTTTTTGACAAAGCCTCACCTAATTTTGTGTAGAATGTGAAGAGACACAGCCCCCTCAGACACCTACAGGTGGTTTTATCTTCCACATTGCTACCCCAGGCCAGAAGAGCAGGCAGGACTTTGCAGGGGGTTTCTCTCCAGAGTGGTTTTCCACGGTGTCCTTTGGGACAACGCCGTGTCTGGGTGAAGTGGAGAGGGCAGGACAAGCAAATAGCCCTGAAGTGGGCCAGGGAAGGACTTTGGCTGACATGAACAGCTAAATCAACAAGGAAACCTGTTCCTGGTTCAGCCATGGAGTGGGAACACCACCCTCCAAGCACTGCAGTCACCCAGAAGGAGTTTGGCACATGGAAGGCTGGCAAGGAGCTCACCTTCAGGCTTGTTAATGAATGATAATTGAGTGGTCCTTGAGAGCTCTGAGTAAGCTCCCAGCTGCTGTTTCAGGCTGGCAGGGGCTGCTGAACACACCTTGCCTTACCAGCAGGTGTTGTTCCTGGTGGGGAGAGAAAAGGTTACACATTAAAAGGCAGCAGACACTCCAGATACGGAATAAAATGTCACCAAAAGACTGGCTGTGCCACTTGGATGGGTTATTTTTCCTCCACTTTAATTAGGATGTTTTGATAGGTGGGGAACACAAGGAGATCCAGGTGTCCCTGTTGTTATCACAGCCTCAATCATGATGATAATCCTTATCTTGTGGTGGTGCCTGTGGGCTCATCGCTCCTGAAGACCATCCCTCATGCTGGGTGATGCACAAACACAGAACAGGGTGGTGGACCCGGTCCTAAAAAACTTCCAGGCCAAGTGGTCTGGTTTTAGCTGTGTCTGTTTGCACCCGTAGTGATGCTGATAAATAAAACCAGCTCCTAACCATGGCTGTGAGCTGCCACAGCCAGTTTGCCTGTAAAACATCTGTACCCAAGGAGGCCACGCAGCTCTACATGTCGAGGAGATGTCTTGCAAGCCATCTGATTGCAGAAAAACATCAGATTATTAACAATACAATGACTGGTTAACTAGAGAAAAGTCAGGTCCATATTTTAGCTTCATTTGTCAAACGTGTCATGTCAAGGAAATTACTTTTTTTCCCTTGTGGCTTGCAATTAGTACAAGCCAATAAAAAATGTAATGTTCTGCTAGCTCATCAAGCATGTGGTTAGGCCTGGCTGGCATGAAGGAGGTGGAAACTGCTCTGTAAGCACAGGCTCCATGGTGCAAGCTGGCATAATCCACCAAAGAAATCCTGGGGGCAGCCAGACTTTGGGAGGCAATAGGGCTGAGAGGTGAACCTGGATCAAATATCCACCATTTCTCATAATATCAAACCTAGGAGACATCCACTGCAATTAGGGTGAGAACAACAGAAAAGAGGGTTTCTGCTCATGGGGTTTGATGGTAGAAATCTCGGCCACAGGGAGCTGTGGATATTTAAATTTACCTGAATTTAAGAAGGGACTGGACAGTATTCATCAAAGGAAAACACATGAGGAGATTTTACACTGAAAGACACAACTCTTCCATCGGAAATCCCAGCTGGGGGTTGCTGCGAGTTGGGATACTCCAGTGGAAGTATCAACCTGGGTTTTTCCTGGTCTCCTGCTCTTCCCCAGTCCCCTACTCTTGGCCAGTGTCAGGGACAGGAGATGGGGCCAACACAGCCTGATCCAGCCCAGCTGATCATAAATCCATTGGCATGTAAACGTCCATGAGACAAATCTGTGAGAGGCTAATATTCCTTCAGCACTTCAGGGAGGAGTGACTCTCAGGAAAAAGTGATTTATTCTCTCAGCCTGACTAAAAAAATGAAGACAGTGGTAATTTCACCTGATTTTTAAAAGGTTAAAAGTCTGATAAATCTCTACAGCCAAGAGGGAGAGCAGGACATGTCCAGCAAGTGATTTGCATGACCAGCCTTGGGTGTCTGTTTTAAGAGATGAATCTCCCCCTCGAGGTGACTCTCTGCTCCCTTGACCACAAAACAAGCCTGGGCTGACCAACTTGGACCTGGGCATCTCACTTTTACGGGTGAAAATTAGGGCTGATGAAACCTTCCCAAATTTGCATGCCTCACCTCAAGTTTCCAGGAATCTCAATTTTGAGGTAGAACATAGAAGAAGTATTCAAAAAAAAAAGGTATTAAACACTAATGAAAATGTTCATCTATTTCAAAAGTGGTTTTGTATGGGTTTATAAAATTCTGGCACCAAAATTCCCTTTGAACCGCTCAGGTTTACTTGTGAGCTCCTGGCCCCAAAATCCTTCCTGAGAAGTGCCTTCCATAAGAAGGAAAAGATCTTGAATAACCACAGGACGTGAAGGGTGAACGGCACTTCTAACCAGGGAGAAACCTGCAGCTGAAGACACCAAAGCAAATTCCATTTCTGACCCAAAAATGGCCTCAGTGTCTGCCCAGACCATGAAATAATGTGTCCTTGATGGGATTCATCTGAACTGACCCTACTCAGCTGCTGAAGAAGCACAAAAGGTACGAGTTGAGTCAGCTGGATTTTGCCTCTGTGGCTGCAAGGAAGATTCAACCCCTGAAGGTGTCCAAACCCAGCCCTCACCTGGCCAAGCCCTTCCCAGTGTGCCAGTGCTGGTGAGCGGGCTCCCCTTCCAGATCCAAAGTCATCAGAGCTGTTGTCCTTCACTTCCACAAGGGAAGGCCTTCCCGCTGGGATTCAGGAGCTGGTTGTAAATCCAAACTGGGGGTGACTTTGAATAGTAAATTTAAGGGGCTCTAACTCCTCAAGTGCCACAAACTCAGCTCGTCACGTGGTTTGTAAAGAAAAATGTGGATGTTCCACAGGAAAAGGGAGAAAATTCTTTGGGACATTTCATTCCTAACCTGATGCAGACTGAGCACCAAGCAGAATTAAATGCTTTATCCCACTGGGAAATGAAGTCAGGCACAATTTGTGAGTACAGAGGAAGTTGCACTTACTTACTCCAGGTCCACAACCTCTTGGTCTCAGAAATGTGCAATTCCATATGAAATTCCCCATTTTGTTTGGAATACCCCAAAGTGTCAAGTTGAGGCCATGGTCTCTAACCATAAATTTCTCAGAACAAATAGGCAAAAATTGCTTTGGATCATTTGGGTATCCAAAGGATGAAAATCTTGGGAATCAGCAGTTTGGAGAAATAGTGGAGGCTGGAATTGAGTCCTCTGTGGGTGTGTTCTCCATGCTCTAAATTCATGGTTGGATGTTTTTCTTTGACTACTCCACTCCATCTTAGACACTCTTCACTTTGAAACCACTTCATTAAAAACCTTCTCTTCCATAAAGCTCCTCTGACCTCCAAAGTGACCTTTTTAACACTAATCTTTCAACAGTGCTGCCATGAGCAGGCAAACCCCAATTTTGATTTAAAAAGCTCCAGAGATTATTTATTCCAGCCTTCTCACCCCACAGAGATGGCTCAAAACCCACCCCTGAAGCAGAGTACCTCTTGAGATGGTGAAAAAAAACAAATTCCAAGCATCTTGTTTAATAAAGACAAGAGTTAAAAGCCGTAAATAAACATTTTTCCATATGGCTGGAGTTCCAGTGTTGTCCTCCTTGTTCACCAGGGCAGCATGGAGGGACATCTGCTGGCTGAATCATTTTCTGCAAGCAAATTGCAGAAAATGTGTCTTTGGGGACGTGTTTTTGGAAGGGGAGATGTATCAAGAATAATTTTTTTGTTAAGGGACCCCGTTGAGTTGACTTGGAGCACCATCGTGAACCACCACACCTCCAACCTGAATAACAAACCTTCCACCTGTTCCTTGGGGCTAAAACGTGTCTGTTGAGACAACAGATCTCTTCTTGGTGCCTCAGATGCTGGATTTCACTGGAACTGGAGTGAACTGGACAGTGCCGACCTCTTTCTCTCACAGAGATGGTGGTGGAGTAACTGGAGGTTTGAACAGGGGCAAGTCGAGGTCTGCGAGGTTTGTACAGCCAGCCAGGATGGTCTCAAGAAAATTAATTTTTCCTTTCTTGTCTGTCACAACCACTCTGTGCATGTATGGCGTGTGGGAATTCTGTGTCCCAGAGTGTCAAAAATAGATGGGAAAGATAAATAAAGTGAGATAGGTTTACAGAAGGATAAAAGTATCTCAGATGGGGGGTTGCAGAAAAACAGGGAATACAAGGAAAATCTTATGAAGTCCAATCCTGGCTTCAAGCCTTTACTTCTCATCCCAGTTCTCCCTCATTTCAGCTCAGAGGACATCCAAAGGGTGGTGATCAATCCGATCCTGATTCCTCCTTTTCTAAACAAAATATTGGGAAAAAAGAAGTTTTTCTCCAACCAGGCTTCAAAAGAAACTCTTCTTCTGCACTTGGCAGCAGAGGTCCAGGGGGGGCAGAGGGTTGGGTCATCCCTGCAGTCCTCCAAGGCAAAACCTGACTGAAGAGAAGAGTTACAGCATTAAAACCAGGATCTGGAATGTAATCCAGAGGCACTGTCAATAATTCCTCCTAATTCTCCACTGCATGACGAGTGCAGAAACCTTCTGAAAACCTTCAGGTGTTAGAGCTGAGGCATTGATGTCTCCATCCAGACACACTTTTGCTGACTCTAAACCCAAAGAGTCACCAGCACAGGGATTTGATCTGGAATTGTCCACTCAGAGGATGAAATAAAAGGGAAGAAAAAATTTAACAAAATGAGCTTAATTTGGCACAGTTACTCCAGATTGCGTTATCGTCCTGTTGTTCCTGGCACCCCAAGAATCGAAGTACAGCACAGAGCTGGCCACTACCATTATCCCTATTTTGCTCTGGGATTTCCTAAAGTACCTGGATGTTCAGAGGATGTTTTAGGCTGAAAAAGGTGCATCGCCAAAAATGCTTCCATAGTGGCACTTCTGTGTTGGACAAGATTTTTCGATCAAGACTTCAGTCGGGTTCAGCGGACCCAAAGTGACCACGCAGTGATGGGCAGACCTGCTCATGTGGTCATGCTGGGTGTCACTGGTCAGTCAGCGACAACAGCCCTCCATGGTTTTCCACCACTATTTCTTTTGATAGCAAATCATGGGCAGGGATAATTTTCCACTATCCCAGGGTGCTCCAAGCCCCGTCCAACCCGGCCTTGGACACTGCCAGGGATGGGGCAGCCACAGCTTCAGCTGTGTGACCACAGAACACACCCCAGTCACGGCCTTTAACACATTTCCATCCACACCTTCTCCGTGATGGAGCGGAGGCCGCTTATCTCTATTTCACAAGTGAGGAGCAGAAGCACAAAGAAACCAAGACGCGATTTGTTTCACCTGGTTTTGGTCTGCTAAAATTGAGGGGTTGAGTCTCTCGCTGCCTTTGGCAGAAGCAGATGGAGATGTCTAATTCTGCAAAACCTGCTGAAATGAGGCTGATGTGCCACACCTTGAGTTACAGTCTTACTCTGCCCGACACGGATGGGATAAATCACTTTCTAGACAATCACACCTCTCTAATTAATTGCAGAAGGTGGAAAATTACCTTGAGTTAGACACTAATTTTTGATAACTAATGTGAGGTGGGTCCCACGACAAATAACTCCCCCAATGTGGCACTTGCATCACAGGGATTTAATCCCTGCATCCCAAGGACCAGTGTCTTAACCCAACCCTTGTAAGATGCCTTTTCCCAAAATTTGATCCACAGACTGGGGAGAGAATGGATCTTGCAACACACTGGCCTTGCAGCCCGTGCTCTCCAGGGCTGTCCAAGGATGTTTCCTTAGGAATTGTCTCTCACGTCAGGCCAACCTGCACAAGTGACTGCAGCTGGAAGAGGCCCCTGAGGTTCATTCTGAACATAACTTGATGAGATAAGGCTCAGCCCACGTCACGGCTGGGAGGCTGCAAACCCTTTAGCACCACAGGGCACAGCGTAATCTACCAACTTCATTTGTCTGATCTCCCCTCATTTTGACTAATCTAGATGAGAAGAAAGTCCTGTGTACCCAGAAGCACATTTCTCTGCTCTGATCCTATCAGATGGCCTGATAAAAGACATCCCTCCTCCCCACAAACTGAGTGGCCTGCATCCACTGTAGGGATGATTTTCCCCTGCATTTATGGAGCATCTTTCACACAAGGTCTGAGGCTTGACCAATTTCCCCCAGAAATACTTGAGTAGAGGGAACATCCTCCCACTTCCCTCCCTCCTAAAGCCAAGATTATTTATTTTTATCAAATTGCTAGAATCCATTCAGGCACCTTCACTCTGGGGTTGTTGATATGGAGGCTCTGTGGCTCAAAGATTCTTTCTGATGTGTTTCTTGGGTTTTTTTTATCATTCCCCATGGCTAACAAAATAGAAGCAGCACCTCCACCATGGACAGGATGGATATTTCTGCAGGCAGGTCAGTGCCAAGCAGTGAAGGGCAGTGTGGATCCACTTAAAAACATTTTACATCCAGTGCAGAATATGCAGGTGGTGGGAGCTGAGCCACACGAAAGACACTGCCTGGCAAGAGGTAAGAGCGTGGGGAGGTTCATGAGAAGGTGGAAACTTCTAAGGAGCCCAGATACACAGCTGAACTCAGGTGTGAAGATTTTGTCTACAGGTGACCTCAGTGGCATCTTAAACCTTTATCACAGGGACTGCAACAACTTTTGTCTGAGGTGTGTTCACTCTGAAAGCACAACGTGCACCCGAACTGAACGGACAGGATGAGTCTCACCTGTCTGAGAACAGAAGTCACCTGAAGGAGGATTTGTTTCATCACTATTCTCCCAAATTTAAATTAAGCTCTGAATTTTGGCTTCCTTTCTAATCTGCAGAGGGGTAAAAGTTTATACAAAGCAATTCATCCACCCAAAAATACCTAAGACAAGCTGAGAACAACATCCTTCTGGAGACTCCTCTCACCCCTTTGCCTGGTGAGAGAGACAAGGTGGGCAGCTCATCTGGACAAGGTATTTTAGGCAAATCCATTTTAAGGAGGAATCCTTTATTTTTCTACATGGTGCTGCAGATAACACGATCTGAGCATGGCATTAATGTGGTCGTATCACATCTGACCCTCTTTGTATCAGATATCTCTGCACGTTGCCTTGTGCCGTTCTACACATCCGTGTTTTAGTTGCAAAATAACAAGTGCTTCCCTCAACAGGGTAATTAATCTGGAATAAAATCTCTTTCCTCTGGAATAGTGATGCCACGGAAAGCTAATTCCAAAATAGCTATTCTGGTCACATTTGCCATGAAGGCAAGTCCTAAGGAGATGTAAAACTGGCACCACAGACCTCGGCGTCGTGTCCCCTGTAGTGAATTTCTCAAAGAATGTCTATTGTCTCGCTTGCCTCTGGCTGAGAGATGATAAAACCAAGGAGCTGAGGGGAGCTCAGAAAGGAAAAGCTCTGCTGTGGCGAGTATTCCACGTTGCATGGGAAATCTGGGCTCTTTTCTGGCAAGCGTTTTTTTAATTCCCTCCTTTTGTTTATAGGACTGTTTCGTGTAGCATTGCCCCTGCCAAGCAGCCCAGCCTCTCCAGGCGTTTCCCTGCCAAAATTATCAGACCTGTTTAAAAATCATGGCATCTTAGAAGTAATTCATGCTGGACCCATGCAACTTATTTTCTGAGTTTTGAGTCCTCATAGGGATTTTTCTCCACCCTGCTTCTGAGTGCTAAAAATCCAGGGAAGAGGTTTTGTTACTTTTCTGTTCATTTATCACATGCCTGAAAATGAAAACATGAGAAAAAGTCCAGATATAACAGGTCTGCAGTTTAGCCATGAATTACCATAAGTAAGTAAAAATTCAGGCAAAAAGGTAGTAATAATTCAACAGGCCACAAAAATATATATACAAAAATAAGTGCAAACTGTATTTGTTCATCCTGATGTTGATGTACGTAGAGGAGGCACCTTTAATAATTCATGTCCAGTGAACACTGCAAACAAACGTAGGAGAGATTCTTAGAATGAAACCATTAAACTTTTCCTGAGGTTATCAAATCCTTTTTTAAAACAGTAGAGAGAAATCTGTGCGCAACATATGCTGTCAGTGAAAGCTCTGGCTTTAGTGACTATCCAATAATGATGACATTAAGATTTGTCAAACTAAAAATTAAAAATCATCTCTCAAATTCTCTTGGGCCAATTGTCACCCTTAACCAGGGTGTACCTCGGGGAAAGCAGACAGAGGCTCGGTGCAAGGGGAACACGTTGAAGTACAATTAATTCCAGTGAAATTCAGAAGCCCTCTGAAACAAAAAACACATTTTTGTGAATGAACAGATGAATAATTTCTATCTGGGACTTATTTGCTTGCAGACTGCTCACAAGTGAAAAAGAAAGAGGCAGATTTGTCGGATTATTTCTGCTGTGCTGGGACTGCCAAGTATTTCCTACTGTCCTTACAGGTTTTCCCATCATCTTTGTCACTATATTCAGTTTATCCAGGATGGTCTTTGTGCCTGGGGTGGCTCTGATGAGTTTAGTAGGAACCTTGCAAGAAGTAAGGATCACCTGTGGCAAAGAAGCCTGAAAAAGCTCTGATCCTCCAGCTATCTCCAGGCAAGGACCTTTCATTTTTAAATTGTTATTAAAGGGACGTGCGCACCACCAGCAACCACCACCCACCCATTTAACAAACTTAACTGTGAAATTGGATCCTTCCCATTTAGCCTGGATTTGCCTTTGATGCAGTTCCAGAGCTTAGGTTGCCTTATTTGCCTTTAATTTCTAATCCAGGCTTATAGCCAAATTTAGGACATATTGTCTCCTCTAATGCAATATCTCCAGCATGGGCTGTAGCAGCTACGTGAGCATCCTACAGCTCCAGAAGAGCTCTGATGGATCAATCAAAAGTCTCCTGAGTTCCAAAACTTGTCTCCAAGAGCAGACAAGAGAGGACAGTGAGAGATGAGCACAAGAAAAGGGCACTTTGAGAAGGATCCTTTCTCCTGTGGTGCTCCTTGTCTGACCTCCAAGCTTGTGACGAGGAAAGCTGAGTGGTCCCAGGATGAAAAATGTCCTTGAGAAGGTTTTGCTCCAGCAGACACCATCAGTCTCCCCTGCTTAGCTCCATCCAGCTGGATTTCCCTCATCCTGACCTCAGATGTTCAACAAGGAGTGCTGGAGAGTGGCTGTGGGGTCGGGAGTGGGAATCACAGTGCGGAAAGTCATGGAACACCTGATGGACTGCTCAGGGTGTTCTCTCCTGTGCATCCACAGGACATGGCTGTTCAGTGGGGTATAGGTGACAGTCCTCTATGGTGCCTGAAAACTGTTAGAGAAGGATCCAGGACAGCACAGCAATGGTGATGAGGTTTGACTAACCAGGAAAAGGCGTGTGAGGCCATGAGCTAATGTCTGGGGGATCTCTAGGATAGGATTCCTTAGAAGAAGATCTGCTTATCATCCTCCCTGAAAGATCTGAGGATGTTTTTACACTTGAAAAGGGCCAGGAGCAACATTGCACGCAGGTGGTTCGACAGTTTTTCCTGGGACATTCCACCATGACCTCAGACGGAAAGCATGAGGATGCCCTCTCCTTCCTCAGAGCAGACTGAAGAGGAAACATCCTGGGATGGGGAATAAACACCTTCTCCAAAGGAAAGTAGTCAACAGCTTCTCTGTGTCTGGCTCATCACAAGACACCTCAGTGTCCTGGGCTGCAGTGTAATATCCACCTACACTGGGTGACTCACTGGTGAGATCCCTCAGCACCAGCAGCCTCAGCGCACATCCTCCGTTCTTCCCCCACTGTTGTAGGTGATTCAAGCAAGCAGGGGTGGACTTGTCCTCTTGACGAGTGCCAGGAGAACAAAAAAAAGTCCTCTCACACCTCTCTCCCAAGCCAGCATTATGCCAGCGATAGAGAGACAACTCTATCCCTGAGAGCACACACAGAAAAGAGACTCCACTCAAGAAAACACCGAGATAATGCAACGCCTCCCTCCTCCCAGCTGGCAAAGGAGCCCTGGGTCCCCGCGCCTTTCCCCCAGTTTAAAACATCTCAGGCTTCCTGGCTGAACTTGGCTGAGGTCTAAAAACATGAATAAGCTTCCCCTGTCTGAAAGCCAACTGGCGAGGGCGGCTTGGATGGGACCCTCCGTTTGTTACGGGGAAAAATGGCTGGTCCAGTCCTCCTTGTCCAGCTGGTCGGGAAATAAAGACAGAAGGTCTGTTTGTAACACTGGACACACAATCCCCTCCAGCCTCAAAGACACGGAGGCGGCAGAAAATCTACCCCATTCACCAGGATGACCTAGTTCTGTTGTCAGTAGGTTAGAGCGGAGCAAAGTTGAGGGAGAATATCCTGATTAGAGGGATCTCCCACAATGGGACAGTGAGTACCCTTTTGTCCCTTAATTTTCAGCCCTGTCCCCTGACACTGGGCTTTCTATCGACCTCATAACTCGGCGGGTTACGGGCTCGTCCGCTTTACGTCCAGCTTAACTCTGCTGCCATCAAGTTTGCACCAGGAGAAGATCCAGCGTCGTGCTTTGTCACCCCACCCCTGGTGCTGGATGTTTGGGATGGAGGGGGCTTGTTTTGACAACTTAAATTTTTTTTTCCCCTTTTTCTACTTCTGCTCCGTCCCTGAGAAAGCCCGGAAAAGGTGTCAGCCGCTCTGCCTTCCACGTGACTGTGGGAGCTTCCATCCCCCCAGGGAAGGCTGGGGTGCAACACGCTGCCCACACCCAGTTTCCCTGGAAGCTGAGAGACCAGCTGGATTCAACATCCACGCCGTGTCCGACGGCCTTTTCCTCCCGGCTCCGAGACAATGCCGGTCCTCAACACATTTGGGATTGGTGCATGCAGAGGAAAAGCAGCCAAAAAAAGAGATGGAGCACACAAGAAAAGCTACTTAGTCCCCAAATAAAAGAGGAGAGTGATTAAATTGCTTGGCTGTATCTACCCTGGTGGGTTGAGGATGGACAGACAGACCGACAACATTTCCTTGTTGACCTTTAACGCCATTGCAATACACCAATTAAATGCTTTTCTAAATTTAAAATGTATAGACATTCAAAACCATGACACATTATATTGCCAACCCATTGAACAACATACTAATGATTTATTAACTGCTTATAAATGTTAAAAATAGGAGCTTGAAAGAAAACGTTTCCCTTTCCTCTTCCCTCTTCTGGTGGTGACTGTTAATAAAGGATTTAATCACCCATTTTGCATCCTATTTAAAAGAGAAGGGGCTTTCCTGATAACAGATGCCCCTCTGGCCAACTGGCAAGGAAAAGGGGAATGTATGAGGGATATAAATGTATTTCAGAGGGCAGCCAACAAAAAGAGGGAGAGGGGGAGAGAGAAAGAGAGGGAGGAAGAGGAGGAGGAGGAGGAGAAGGGGGGAAGGAGAAAAAAAAAAAGAACCTGAAAGGATTAGAAATTAAAAAGAAGGTATTTTGTGCTGAGCTAAATATTATTTTGTTTCCATTGAAAGGGTTAAGAAAACAAAGACAGAGTTGACAATTTCTCCCGACTGGAAGCTGGGAATGGCCCACGGTGGCACAATGCTATTATTCTTGCATGGGCCCATTCTCACTGGATTTTCCACAAAATCTTTAATAATTTGATTCTTTTCAGCCTCAGCAGCCAGCTGAGCTCTTTAAGAAACAGTAACAAAAACCCAGAGAAAAACCCACTACTGAGAGGGGAGCTTTGGCGGAGAGCTGAGCTGAAGCCGATTAGTTTGGCCTGAATAGAGCCAGCCGGGTCCTCGAGCTCCTGCTCAGCCTGGAGCCCTCTGTCTCATTCATTGCAGTACAATATCACCACCAGAGCCCAGGCCTAGACACTAAATTACACTATTATAAAACTAGATTGATACACAAACTTTCCCTCCCAGGCTGAGTAGGGGACTTTTTCAACAATGTTTTGGGGGGGGGGGATTTTTTTTTTTTTTTTGGAGGGGAGGGTGAGGTTAGTGGGGAGCTCGGGGTCTATTCAGGCGTTTTGAAGTATGGCCATTCATATCGAGCATATCAATTCTTGCTGGTGCCACACACACAAATGGCAAGCACGGGGACACAATCCTGCGGGTTCCCCGGGGGGAGGGCGGCAGGAACTCGGCGGAGGCTCGCAGGGGTTTTTGTCGGGGTTATCTCCCCGAAGACCCAGCGGGACGGGAGCCTTTCATGGGCCTGAGGCAGCTCGCATTGTCTGCAGGAATTCACATCGGATGAGGCTCTGGCATTAAGTGGGAAGCGCAGGCATTTGACCTTCTTCTGGGCATCCCCGAGCATCCCCTCTCCCTGGTCCGAGCATTCCCCCTTCCCGGGCCGGGTGCGGCCTCTCACCGCTAAAAGCATCCCCGCCATGGGCCCGTCGGGCCGGTGACAGATCCTCTTCCTAAATGTGCCTTTTTGGGGAGTGCAGGGAAAAACGAACATCCTCGAGGTGCCTTTTAAAGACCCTCCTCTTGCGTTTCGACAGGCAAGTCGGGGTTTAGCCACACGATCCCGAAAACCAGAGAGTTTGCGAGGTTGGTTCCGGGTCCTGGCGGACCGCGTGTGTTTTAACCACAGCAAACCTCAGCAGCTCAGGGTGGCACAATCTGATTAGATCACACAGCCCTTTCCTACAGCTGGTGCTGGGGTTTTTTTGAACCCTTGAAAAACACTAAATCCTCCTTTAGGAGAGACAAGGGTCCTCAGCAAGGAGTCCTCAGCTTTATCACCTCCTTCAGCCTGGAGAAAACCTCCTTCTTATGACACATTGCTCGTTTCAGGCTCTAAAACATGGAATCAGAAAGGCCACTTTGGAAAGGAGCAAGCTGCAAGTGGGGAGGGAAGGGGGAAGAAGGGATCTGAAAGAAAGAGTAGTTTATAGATCAGAAAATGTGCTACATCCATGCATCCCAATCCCATGCACCCTCATCCTCATGGACAGCCCTCAGGATGCAAAACCATCCGAACTTTAGGAACACTACGCTGTCCATGGAAAGCTCTGCATAATCCTCTTTATATTAATTTTCCAGCGTATTTTTGCATGTCTCCATGCATCCCTCTGATTCATCTTTCCCTGGAATTTATCTACCTTAATCCCTGCCTAGTTTGTTTTTTCTCTTTCTGTGCTGGCACTCGTGGCATTTATTTTCCCCAATTTTTTGATTTCTCTTCTCAAAGCCACAATCATCAATGAAAACAATCTCTGTCTCCTCTGCCTCCAAACCTCAGGCTCCCCAAATACTCTGAATATTTTAAAAGCTACACAAAAAGAGCAGCAACCCAACATGCAAATTAAATTAAAACTTACTCTCCGCAAGAGGGAAATAAACAAACAAACAAAACCCCCACAGCTTATATCTCCACAAAGAGGAGAAATTAAAGGAGATTTAACAGTCCAGAGGAATTTGGACTGTTGTCAATGGTTTTTTCTGAATGGGAGCTGTTACATGACATCAGCACCAATCCCGATATCTGTGGTTTCTGGAAGAGAGAGCTTTTCACAAATCATTCATTAACTGGAAAATGTCCTGAGTAGTTTCCACTTAAAACATTTTGGATGTTGCCGATAACAAACACCAGGAAAAGGAGTCTTGGCTCTTATCAATGCCATCTTCATCATTCCAAAGCGTTAATGGGGCAAATTTGGTACATGGCTGCACCAGGTTTGGAAACCCTCTAATTAAGACGGCACAATTAAGGAACGACAGCACCTGTGGTTTGCTCTCCGGTGTCTTTTTTTTGTGTGTTGCCCTGCATGTGGGGAGGGTTCCTCATGTGAATTGGGTGTGCTACGGGGCCTGGGTGGCTGGGAGTGACATGTAAAACCGAATTAGGGCAGAAGGAATAATTAGCATTGCAGCACATGGAGGAATGACCCTAAAACATCTCAAAGCTGTGGCTGCTTGCAGAGAGAAACAAAGGAACCCGAGAAGAGAAGAAAGCAGCAATTAGAAAGGAGAGAATGAGCCGGGGTGTTGAACCACGGATCTGTAAATGGACACAAATTGTCCTGATTTTCCCTTTTTTTTCCCCCCTGCTTTCCTCACAGGGACGGTAGTTTCAGGAAAAGTCATATAGGAAGGATTATATCAGAAGTAAAAATCCAAGCACCGGGATACAATCTGCATTTTAAGGCTGGATGTTAATTAAATTAGTTCTAATATTCATCAAGGTCAACAGAATAGATATCTGGGAACTAGCCAGATATTTTCTCTCTATGCCATGTTTTTTGGGCACAGTACAGTCGCAAATTCCTTCTCGAAATCAGATATTATTCACTTTCCAACAACTCTGTGGCATCAAGACAAAAATCCCCCCTCGCAAGAGGCAGAGGAAGAGGTGTCTGAGAAGTGTTTGGCAGCAGCAGGAGCTCTCAGCACCGCTCCATCCATGGACTGGCTCCAGGTCAGAGGCACGAGGCAGCTCCCTGCTCCCAGCAGGTGACACACCAGGAAGTTGGGAGCAGCACCTTGGTTATCAAAAACCACCCCCCGACACCAAAGCCAGCTGTGTCAGTTCTCCGGCAGCAGAGCTGACAGCAGCAGGTTGCACTGATTTGTGTGGTTTGCCTAATAACTGGGGAAGGTATCCCCAAAAAAATTCAGGAGGGGAGGAAAAAAGCCCAAATCTCACCATTTCTGGCCACCCCCGCCATAACCTAGAACTCCTCGGGAAGTGCCTGACAAAACTCTGGCCTTTCACTGCCGAAATATCCCTGAGCAAGCAGGTCCCAAACAGCAGCAGCCTCACCTTAGGGAAAGCCAGAGGTGGGAACCAACGAGCACGAGGAAGACAATGTGGGAATGCTGCGAACCAAAGGGTTTCACTCTCCAAAGGAAAGCAACGGGGGACCAGGGACAGCCGGGATGCCGAGCGGGAATGTGTCACGTTTCCCAATCCCCCACCCTCTGACACCCAACTTCCCTGGCAAGGCACCGTCCTGGCAAGCTGGATGGATGCCCAGGGAGGGAATAACGGGGCTATTGTGGAGATGTGGATCAGGCCTGGACCATCTGCCTGTGCCGCTCCGCAGGGCTCAGCCACCTCCCCGAGCACTGGGGGACAGCGCTGAGGGACATCCCTGTGGCAGCGGGGAAATCCAGGCTTCGGAGGTGCTCCCGTGCCAAGCTGGCTGTCCACACTGATCCTCGATGTGCAAAATTAGGGTTAGTTGCAAAAAACTCTTACTTCACTTTTTTATACCCTGGAACACAAGCACTTGTGAGCTCTCATAGGTCCAAGCAGTCCTTCAGATGCTTTCACTCCTGTAAATCATTTTCTTTCTCCCTTTTTTTTTTTCCCCTTTCTCTTTTTGTAATGGTACAACAAGGAGTTCCCCAGATGGGGACAAAACACGATGGCTGTTCATGGCTTGCACTGGGTTTGCATCCCTGATTTTCACTCTGACAGGAGCCCAGGTGATCCGTCCTCTTCAGGAATGCCTGTCATACCACAGCCGTGCCTCTCCTTCCAGAGCAGACAGATTCTTTCCCCAAGCTCCTTTTATGGAGCTGCAGCACCACAGCAAGACAGGTCGTGCCCTGAATGAAATCCCCCCAGACCTTCCGTCTGCTGGAGGCTGGTGGAGTTGAGCAAAGGGCAGATTCAGGCCCTGGAGTGCTGGGTGGCCCCATCCAGCAGGAACAAACCTCTCTTGTGACTCCTACACTGATCCAGGCCGAGGTCCCAAAATGATTCCTCACACCACCACCCCCACCTCAAACCCAATTCCTTTTTTCTCTGCATTTTTCTGACACTTCCTAACGTGTTTTTTCTTGTGTTACATTTCTCAAGGAAGGCTGCCTGATGAGCAGCAAATCATTATTAATTCCTCAGGTATTTGTCCTGATACAATTAACCCCCAGCACACCACACCCCAGGCTGCATTTCCCAAAGAACCCTCTGGTCCACATCCATCCCCACCACCAAACCCAGTCCA
Source organism: Atrichornis clamosus (assembly GCA_013400975.1). Classification (NCBI taxonomy): domain Eukaryota; kingdom Metazoa; phylum Chordata; class Aves; order Passeriformes; family Menuridae; genus Atrichornis; species Atrichornis clamosus. The sequence continues at coordinate 3,700 of WBMZ01012914.1, read as the reverse complement.
TGGACCAAAAAATGTGTGAGAGAATGATCCAACCCTTCAGCCCCTCTGGACGTGGAAATTTAGAGACGCTGTAAGAGCCCATCCTCATTTTCCCAAGCTTTTTAAGTGACAAGTCCCAGGTTTCATGCCCTCAAATCGTGCATTTAACCCTCAACAAGAGGCATCTGAGCCTCCTGGGGAGTCTCCCAACCTAAAAAGTCAAGGCAAGCCCAGAGTAAAGTCCCTATTTATCTCGCTGGAAAGCCAGTGCAGTTAGAGAAGGAATGACACAGCCAAGCTTTTGGGGAAGACCAGGCAACTCCTGTTGTCCAGGTCAGAAAGACATTCCTTTAGATTTCCCCGAAACCAGGATTTTTTTACAGCTCTCCACCACCCTTGCATTGCCGCTTTTCTACAAAATCTAAGGCTTTCCATAGGAAATAGGGTGGCATCCTTGCCCGTGATGGGGACATTGGACTAGATGGTCTTTAAGGTCTCTTCCAACCCCAGCCATTCCAGGATTCCATGATTCTAAGAAATATCTCCCAGTGTCCCTCAGGAGAACATTTTGGTGGGAGTTTTCTGAGCACCGCACAGGGAATTGTCTCCCCTTGGAACGGGATTTGCCCTTTCAGCTGTCACTGCCCCAGGGCAAGGAGGTGAATGGTGCTCTCAGGAGGGGAGGAGGTGAGAAGTAGGCACAGCCCTGGAGGTGGAGGTTGGAGATTCCTCCGGGTGTCATCCTCTCTCATTCCCTCTCTCAACATTAGAAACACCGCATGGAAGAGTTAAAAGCCATTTTTGCAATTAAAAAAACCCACTGAAATAAAAAATTTTTGAAGTCTGATTCCTCTCCTGCCATGGGGTGATGCAGGAAGGGAAGGAACTTAAAGTCTTTTCACACAAAGCCACATGGCAGCTCCCAAAGCTCAGCTCAGAGCTGTGCCTCCCCATCCCTGTTTTTCCAGGGAGAAACTGAGACAGGAAAACTTGCCAGCACAGACCGCAGGTGAACTGCACGGCACAGACCTGGTGGTTCACATTTGTCCTTCTGAAATCACCCTCCCTGCAATGACCTGAGAAACTGCTCATAAATATCTCTTTTTACTGTGGTGGTTGGAGAAACCAAGATAATCCTTCCTATACGACTCTTCCTGAAACTACTTTTTTACTTTTCCAGCAGCCGCAGCTTTGAAATCAGATCTTTACAGAGCAGAGCCCGATCCACCTCCTCTGAAGGAGAAGATCCTTACAAAGCTGGTTGGAAAGGAACAAACTTTTCCCAACACCACGCATCAATTCCTAAAGGGAAAAGGTAACACCAAAAGATTTTCACTCCAATGTTAACAGTGGGAAGATAGAAAACCGTGTTCCAGATGTGGGACATTAGAATTAAAAGAAGGTGTTGGTAATTTGGGCCAAACTCATTGAATCAGCCTCAGATTTGGGCCTGATCCCTCCTTGCCCCTGCTGCATTGGGAAAACAGCTCACAGCCATTTTGTTCCAGTGGGAATAAGCAAAAAAAGAGCAGAATCAGCCCAGTGCCAGGCTGTCAACTGAGCTCCCAGTGCTCCAGGTTTACTGCTCTGGGCACCTGGCTGGTAAATCAGGAGCTCCCAGGCAAACTGGGATCACTCCAGCTCAGCCTCCAGTGGTCCAAAGATAACCCAGGGCAAGAGGGGAAAACCCAGCTCCCGTCCCGTGGCTTCCAAACCCTGCCAGGTTGTACTCAGCATCTCTGCAGCTTGTCATGAAATAATAAAAGTTGGAAAAAACCCCTCAGATCGCCAAGTGCATCTCCAGCCTGCAGCATTTCTTGAGCTGCACCACTGCGAGCTGAAGGACAATGAGGATTTCCAGCCCTGTCTGGCTGCAACTTCCCCAACAAGGACCCTGCCCCAAGCCCGGGTCCCTTCAGCCACAGCCAGGATGGGGAAAGCCCCCGTGAGGACCTGGAAGGACCGAAAGGATGAGGGACTGCCACCTCCTCAGCGACGTGGATTTGCTCCAGCGTCGCGGGGAAGGAGATAAAGGAGCCTGTTGACTTTTAACACCACCTGGGAGGTGGAGTTGGGGAGGAAGCAGAGGAACAAACCCAGCGAAGGAGGAGGAAAACAAGAGGTTTACAGCCTGCCTTGAAAAGCCCTAAATAAAAGGGGGGGAAAAAAAAAATCCCAGTGAAATTCTTGGCTCCTCTCACACCTATTAGCTTAGGAAATGGTGCCCGGCCTCCGCTGAGACCTGGCTGAGACCAAAGGCGAGCGGACCTGTTAGCAGGTACTTGAGAGAGGAGCTGCTGCCTGGATGGGGCTGCAGGCGTGAGAAGCCCCCTCCCCGGGCTCTCCTAATGACCATATAAAAGGCTCGGGGGCGGCTCTCGGGGCAATCAGCTCCCTGCGCCCGTCCCAGCCCCGCACGGAGCCCCTCGGCCATAGCGGGGAGCACCCCAGAGCGACGCGTTCCTGCATATCCATCCATCCCTCCATCCCTCCCTCCCTCCCTGCCGCGGCCGCGGGGGCTGCCGGAGCCGTGTTCCCAAGCTGGGGATGTGTCACACTCCAGGTCGAATAATTCGGCCTTTGATGTCGCCGAGCAGGGGCTGTTTGGGCGGCAGCTGCCTGTGGCATCCCAGATGTGTGTCCCGGGATAAAGCAAACCCAGTCCGGCGCGTTTTGTGGTAAAATTGCTCTCGTTTTCCTGCAGACGGGCGTTGGTAATTCCTCGGTGAAAACAAGAGCCTGGCAAAGTTAGCTTTTCTTTGTCCATCGTCTCTTTTTGGCCCCGTATCCCTGGTGCTGGAATGCATTTTAGGATTGTGACAGTTTAACTGGTTTTCCTTCATTTAACTGCTTTTCCTTCATTTGACTGGTTTTCTTTCATTTTGCTTTGTAGAGGGGGGGAAAAAAAACAAAACCCTGTCTGTTGAAAATGGAACTGTTCTATTTCAGCATTTCCAAAGGAAGAAGTTTGGTTTCCAAACTTCAATCGGACTCAATGTCATTTTTTGTATTAAAAATATTTTTCATTGTTTTAAACAATTTGCTTTCAAGTGGATGTTTGAAATCCATGAAAAAAATGGAACTGACTTTGTCTCCATCACTTCAGGGCCATTTTCTTTCCACTCATTTCGTTGATTAAGAATTTTTTATTTTCATAGAGCCACAGTCCTTTTTATTGGTTTTTTCTCTTGTTTTGGGAGTGGGTTTTTGTTGAATAAAGAGAATCCTCTGTATTTCACCATAAGACATCAAGTTTGCAACTGGATCACTGACACTTGTGCAGGGTCTAGGAGGTCACATCCAGCATCCACCATCTAAAATCCAACCTCCTGTGTCCCCCTATGCTCTCCCTATGCTCAGTGAGAGAATCCAGGCATCCTAAGTAACTTAACACCCTTCTTCCATCCCTTTTCCCATCCCCTGCCCCAAAATTTACACTGAACCTTGAATTTTCCTTCAAAACTAAATGTTCTTAGCATAAGAGATGCTTGTGGGTTCTAAACACACAAATGCACCCCTGGTTTTCTCTTCCAGAGAGAGAGGTCAAGGTTGTCCTCAAAGTCCTGCAGGTCCTTCCAACATCCAAGAGGTCACTGGGGCTTTTGGAAAGGCTGGATCACCAACACCTCTCTCATCTTGTTCTCTGTGTTCCTGTCCTCAAATCCTTCTCAGGTCAGAGTACTCATTGGGGTGGGACAGGGGATATTGGTCTTTTCCTTTT
>WBMZ01012911.1:0-108063 GCA_013400975.1 Atrichornis clamosus | reverse complement strand
ATCCCCACAACCCAGGACAAGGTCTTTGGCCACATGTTCTTTATTCATTAGAACCTGGTAAAGTTCTTGTTTGTGGACTACATGCTTTTATGTGGAAATATTACCAATCAGTTAGACTCATATCTGCAGGTATCTTTACCATATTTTTTTTTCTTTCTCCACAGTAGGGATAACTGCAGGAAGGGATGAGAGCGGGGTCATCTTTGTTTCGTTTTTCCTACATTTGTTTTCCTTTTTCTTTAGAAAAAAGGCAATAATGTGTCTCTGATCTGAAGTAAATACAACTAGATTCTACTGTGTTATTCATCCTTTAGACTTTTCATATATTGTTTTATTCACCACAGTTATGGAAACTATATCGTTATATGTTGCCATTTCAAAATGTGGCTCTATTGTGAGATAGAGGTAGACAATCAATGTTGCATGCTGATTGTGAAATAAAGTTACAAGAACTTTTTATTCTTAACACAAAATTATTTTGTTTGCCACAACTTGCCAAAGGCAAAGTATTGTTATTATCAGTAACCATGAGTTGAGATGACACATCAAGAACTGTGACATTACAGTGTAATTGTGTGTGATTTTTAATGACAAAGATTTTTCCTCTCTGCTTTATGTCCTTTTTTTTTTCCATCTAGCCTGTTCTGTTGACATAATGTTGCATTGTAATGTATTTTGTTGGGAAGTCTTATGAACTAAAGTCCAATTTTTCTTTGTGACTATAGGTGTCTGGCAGCACTTTGAGATTTAGGAAGTCTCACAACTCAAGAAACTGATTTTGTCACTGCTGCATCCCATGGTTGTTATGGAACAGGAGTTATAAACTTCCTGATTTTTTATTATTAATGGTAGATCATAATCAAGACCATTGGAGTTTTGCTGTAACTTGATTTAGTACAAAGAGAAGTAAGGAGGAAATAGNATGGAACAGGAGTTCTAAACTTCCTGATTTTTTATTATTAATGGTAGATCATAACCAAGACCATTGGAGTTTTGCTGTAACTTGATTTTCTTTTAGTACCAAGAGAAGTAAGGAGGAAATACGATGCATCTGGTTTGGGTTTTTTGATGGTGGTGGTGGAGGGGTTTAGTTAGAATTTTTGTTTTAAATAACAGAACTTGTTACAATACTTCATTAGCAGTCTGTGTTCACACCTGTAATAATATGTTCTACCCTGGAGTATTTGAAAATGGGAGCTGGAATTACTAAAGTAGCTGGTGGAAAGCAGAGTAAGAAGGTGTGGTTTCTTAGAGGGTGGAGAGAAACCTAGAAACTTGGGGCTGAAAGAAATCTGCAAAGAAGCTCTAATTCATTTCCCTGTTCTGAAGCTGTAAAAATATACCTGACATTTCAATGGGAAGACTTTCTCAGTGTAATTTATTACAATGTTTTTCTTTTCAAAAATGTTAAAATATCTTTTCCCATATAATCTAATTTCAAATGCTTTTATGTTTAAGCTTATGTGATCTCATTGGTGGTTACAGGTACGACACTACTTATACTTTCTCTTCTTTGTAGCAAATTTTTTTGAAGGCTGTTCAGTCTTCTCTATCTCAAAAGACCTTTTCCCAAACTGCTGATTATTTTATCCCCTCTGCTTTCTCCCAGGTGTACATATTCTTATTGAAATGTCATTGTTTGAGTCCTGCCGTATATCAGGCACCCATGGAAACCACCTGCTCACTCCACCTGCAGCTGGACAGAGGAGAGAAAAAAAAATTCAAAGCATTCATGAGTTTGAGATAAGGTCCCAGAAGAGGCTCCAACTTAAAAGATATGAAAGTAAATTTATTACACTAACAGAAACAGACCAGGATAATGAGAAGTAAAATGAGCTTTTGGAGAACACCTTCTTCCCCTGCCTCTCCCTCCTTCCACTCTACCTCCTAGCCCAATGGCACAGGGAGACAGAGAATGGGGGGTTTTGGTCAGTTCATCATCTGCGGCTTCTTCCTGCTTAAGAATTGGAACCGTCATCCCCCGCTGCTCTGTGGGGGTCCCCTCTGGGAGACAATTCTCCAGGAACTTCTCTGACGTGAGTCCATCTCACAAGCAACAGCGGCCCTCAAACTGCTGCAGCATGGGTCACTCCCCCACAGGGTGCAGTCCTTTTCAAGCATCCACCTGCTCCAGTGTGGGCCCCTCCATGGGCTGCAGGTGGGTCTCTGCACTCCCGTAGGCCTCCATGGGCTGCAGGGGCACAGCTGCTTCACCATGGCCTTCACCACCAGCTGCAGAGGAATCTCAGCTCTGGCTCCTAGAGTACCTCCTCCCACCCCTTCCAAACTGACCTTGGTGCTTCCATGGTTGTTTTTCTGCTCACATCTGTTCACTCCCTCCTCCTCCCTGGCTGGAATTAAAACTGCACAACAAGGATTGTTTTGAATTCCTTCTTAAATATGTTATCACAGAGGCGTTACCACTACCTATAATTGGTCTGCAGCATGTCCATCTTTGCAGCCAGCCAGACATTGGCCCTGCAGGATATGCTGGTGGGGCTTCTAGCAGCTTCTCACAGAAGCCACCCCTGCAGCCCCCCTCCCCACTACCAAAATCCAGGCCTTGCAAAACTACGACAAATGTCTCAGACTGGATACAGACATATACTAGGAACTTGTGTTTCATGAGCAAAGAGAAGGAATTGCATCCTATGTGTATGAATGAGAGTTCTGAAAATCAGTATCAGCCACTGTTTTGAAAAATCACTCCATTATATTAATAGCTGTCATTCAATAGTGATTTCCTATTCTACATTTACAAAATTATTTTTCAACTTTCCCTGTTTCCAAGATCTTTATTTTATAAACTGTTTATGATATTGCTTGTAGGCTTGTTCTGTTCTGGCCATCCTTGCCCCAGTAGTGCAAAGCAGCATGAAGAACTGAATCAAACAGGACTTTGGGATGATGTCCCTCTCCTCTAGAGTCCCATACACCTGCCTACAACCTTTCTTCGCTGTTCTCTTTTAACAGCAAAATACAATGGCAATGTAATACAGAGCTAACACACTGTAAAAAATTGTTCTGTGAAACAATTTTCTACAGCTTTTTGATTGTTTGTTTGCTTTCTTTTGTAACAGCTATTGAAATACATTATTATTACTTATCACTACAAATTTTCAGTGGAGGACTTCACCAGCTGAGAAGCCTTACAGCTGTTACTGGAATCAGGAGACTGATTCTGATTTTATCACCAACCTTTCCAAAATTACTGCTTTTAATCCAGATCAGCTCACTATGCAATCCTACACCTAGCCTGAAACACAAGTGGAAGAGCAACACAGATTGAAGCAAACAAGCAGGGTTTAGTAATTGCTTAAGCTGGCCCTGGACAGCTAAGCCAGAGTTTAATAACTCTGTTCTTGTCTTCATTGATTTTGGAATTAACAAATTTTTCTGAAACCAATACATTTTCAAGATCTTCCCTGTTCTACTGGTCAGTCTCCAGAGGGATCACATACCAGGAAAAGGCAAGTTCTATTCTGTTTTTATTACTTCATTGCATATTATTCTCTTTAACTATCTATATAGTTCATAGTTTCTAGTTTGGAAACTCACTTCAATATGGCTCAATGAAGCTGCAAGGGCATCTTTCCATTACCAGATAAAAGGAAAAAAACATTCTTGATATTATCTTCTCTCAGCTACTATTTACCAGCCAAAAGGGGCTGGTAAATCTTTGATGTTATTTAAGGCTTTATAGGGAAAAAAATATAAAAGCCTTGCTGAATGATCTCTTAAGAGTGACTTATTATCGTTAAATTAGTGCCAAAGGTGTGTAGGTATATTTATATTTATACTAAATGGGAACTTCTGTTTCAAAATTGCCTCTGTATCAAAGTAAAATAGCAGACTCTGAAGCATTGCTACCAAAAATATCTCAATTTCAAATAATTGGGGTAAAAATCTAACTAGACTTTGGGGAAGGAGGCCAAGAGGATGTCCAGACACCAGTATTTACTGGTGGTAAATCATGGTAAAAGGAGGCTCTGAAAGTAGACTTTAATGTCATACAGACATGGTTTTTTTTAAGTTGGTGTGTGTGTGTGGGATGGGTGGGTTGTTTTAAGGTTTTTTTGTGGAATGGAAAATACTTTACTGAAGGGTGATATAAAGATGGAAAATAAATAACATCACAAATGCCTTTGGAAGCAATGTAATGGAGTAGGCATTGCCACCTATTGACTAAAGTATAGAACAGCAAGAAAGGAAATTTTAACCAGGAAATGAAAGGTACTAGGCAGCAGCCAGAGATACAGAAATTTAACCTTAGATTCACAGAATATTCTGAGTTGTAAGGGACCCACAAGGATTACTGAGTCCAACTTTTAAGAGAATGGCCCACATAGGGATTAGAATCCACAGCCTTGGTGAAATTAGCACCATACTCTAACCAAATGAGCTACTCATAGAATGTGTTCTGTAAAATGTTTACTGTTTATCTGTGACTTTAAGACAGTCCAAATTTTGATGCTGTCCAAGAGTAGTGTTGTTATTTTTTGGTGTGATATTTTGGTGTTTCATCAGTTAGATTTTCTTACTTGTAGTGCAGACATCCCAGAGGATTGCTCCTAAAATAAAGGAAGCTCTTGACTCTAGGCTGTTTGATCCGAATTGCTAAAGGTCAGTAGAACAGCTATGGACAGTGCTTGGTTATAACCTGATGTCTGCTTAGCAAACTGTACCGAATACTTTGATAATGCCCTTGTAGCAGGCAGCTATTAAAGTCCTAAGGGTTCATAATCACATTGTTTGTAATATCAGCCAAAAAAAAGGAGTTGTGGAGTTGTGGACTGAAACAGAATTATCTTATGTCTTTGATTCTCTTTTGAATCCTAGATTTAAGACTGACAGTGATAGTCTGCTACTGTTTAAAACACAACTAATCATCCAAAGAAACCCAGAAAACCCAATGAAATGACAGAAAAAACACTTCTGTGATATTTTTATGTTTTTATGTTTTAACTGTGTTACACGATGGGTAAGTAACTGGCTCACGGGTCAAGCACAAAGGGTTGTAGTGACTGGGGTGACATCAGCCTGGCAACCTGTCACGAGTGCTCCATCCTCAGCCCAGTTCTCTTCATCATCTTCATTAACAACCTGGACGCAGGACTTAAGGAAATACTCTGTAAGTTTGCTGACAATACTGAATTGGGAGAAGCTGTTGACTCCCCCAGAGGCAGCAAGGCCCTGTAGAGAGACCTCAGCACTGGAGAGATGGGCAGCAGCGTAAAGTTTAGCAAGCACGAGTTCCAGATTCTGCACCTGGGAAGGGACAACCCTGGTTATGTGCAAAGACTGGGGAACAAGAGTCTGGAGAGCAGTGCCATGGAAAGGGGTCTGGGGGTCCTGGTTAATGGCAAGTTGAACATGAGTGAGCAGTGCCCTAGCAGCCAGGAGGGCCACCCGTGTCCTGGGGGCATCAGGCCCAGCATCGCCAGCTGGGCAAGGGAGGGGAGTGTCCCGCTCTGCTCTGCACTGGGGCAGCCCCACCTCGAGTGCTGGGGGCAGTTTTGGGTGCCACGATATAAGAAAGACATTAAGTTATTGGAGAGCATCCAGAGGCAGGCCACAAGGATGGTGAAGGGTCTGGAGGGGAAGCCACAAGAGGAGCGGCTGAAGTAATTTGGTCTGTTCAGCCTGGAGGAGACTGAGAGGGGCCTCACTGCAGTCTGCAACATCCTCACAAGGGGAAGCAGAGGGGCAGGCACTGATCTCTTCCCTCTTGTGACCAGTGACAGGACTCAAAAAAATGGCATAAAGCTAAGTCAAAGGAGGTTTAGGTTAGATACCAGGAAAAGGTTTTTCACCCAGAGGGTGGTTAGCCACTAGAACAGGTTCCCCAGAGAAGGGGTCACAGCATCAAGCCTGACAGGAAGCATTCAGGAAGTGTTTGGACAATTCTCTCAGGCACATGGTGTGACTCCTGGAGATGTCCCGTACAGGGCCAGGAGCTGGACTCGATGATCCTGATGAGTCTCTTCCAACTGAGAATATTCTCTGATTCTACCATTCCATGTGTTTTAAGACGAGAGGTTTTTTTAAGCGAATTATAAAGTCAAAGAAAAATCGTATCTTGTGTTAGTCTTACTCAACATGTTGTTTCTAATTGGTTTTCTTTTTTTTAAATGGATATAATCTAAACACTTTTTGCCAGGCATTAGCTCATTAGCTCATTACCGTCTTCTCTTTCACCTGTTCTTTCATTATGTGTTATGTTAGGGCTAGTTACTGAAGCTCATCACTGACATACCTGTATTTAAAGGACATAAATACCAGCCCTCTTATTTTGCACTACATTGGGTGATAAGCTCTTTCACTGCTTCTGGTTTTACCATGACTTTTCTTAGTTTCTGGTCTAAAGAAATATAAATGGTAGTGTTTTTTCCTTTGCATTAACCCTATATTTCTCCTCTGTGGAGAATGGCCTTGAAAGGGATGTCTTTTATTTCCCAAAGCATTATAGATTATAGTATCAGGAGTCTCTAAAAACCTCATGTGGAGAACCATGTGGATGGCATTGACAGTTCTAGTATGTTATTGGACTGCCAGCTGCTCTTCGTGCCTTTCTTGCTGGTATGTTGTTTTACTCTCAGCAGGAGAGGACTTGAAGCAAGGAGCAAAGAAGTGTTTCAACCATGGTCTTTGTATCTGTTCTAATAGGGTTTTTTGTTCCTCAATTTAAATTTTTTTACTAGCTCACTTCTGGCACAGCAATATAGTGGCAACTGTCTTCTGACTGTTTTCATCCTGCTGATATTACACTCTTTTGTTAATACCTGCTATTAAGTTAGGTTCAAAAAGATGGCTGCATGTTAGGATACAAATGGGCCTTGATAAGATATTTGTGATTTCACTGAGTTTAAACTTTTACATAGGACATGATTCTGTGAATTTTGTTCATAGACAAATACAGTTTATAATTTTCCTCTTTCTTGTCCATTTTGTTGCGGATAAATTTGAGATTTTATGGCAAAAAAAAATTACTGTTTTAACCAAACCAAATCTTGGAAACTACAAAATTGGGTATTTACAAAGCAGTGGCCATTCTGATATAGCACTTCAAATGGAAAATCACTGGGGTTTTTTATATATTTTATATGGTTTTTTATTTGTAAATTATGAGATATACTAATTTGAACCAAATGTAATTAAAACATGATATCATCACTATGTTCCCAAAAAAAAGACTTTGTCCAGTATTAATTTATGTTATCAGCTTACACCAGAGGGTAGATTTACAGAGGCTAATATCACTGTGCCACAACAAGAAAGAAAAAATCATGTAAGTACTACAACAATTTCTAAAGTTACTTAATACAATAAAAGACTTCCTTTTGGAAAGAGGGAAGAATCCCAAGAGGTTCTGATATAAGAGTCTTATTATAATTAGAAAAAACTAAGCATCGTTATACACGAAAACTAAAAACCCCTTTGATAGCTATTTATAAGTGAATGTATTCCAGTAACTTTGTATCCATGTCCTTTAACATTCAGACTCACAGAATAGATTAAAAGAGAGAAAAATGCGATTAAAACATAAAGGCTTGCCCACCAGTGACAAAACTACTTTGCTATTTTATCCTTCTCCTGTTGATATCTGAGGAGTCCCTATCTGTTGTGAAAATTTGAGTCAGCAGGGCAATTTTGGCTTACAATTTTGGATTTGCACTTCTGAATTCCAGAGAAAAGTTGTGGAGATCCCTGTATTTGAAGCACTGGAACAGGGTGCCCGGGAAAGTGGTGGAGTCACAATCCCTGCAGGAATTTAAAAGACATGTAGACCTGGTGTTTAGGGACATGGTTTCGTGGTGGGCTTGTCAGTGGGTTTACTGTTGGACTCAATGATATTGTAGGTCTTTGAATCTAAACAGTTCTATGATTCTGTGATGATTCCATATAAAATGTCTTCTGGTAGTACTTAGCTGAGTGCGTGTTACTCTATGGGAAGCATATGACCCAGGCCGAGTCAGGGATCACATCTTTGGTGCCAAAGCCCACTGCTGCTGCAGGAGGATGCATGACACCTGCTTCAGCTGAGACCCTTATTTCTGTTAGACCTGGTGAAGTGGGTCCAGAGGAGGGTCACAAAGATGATCAGAGGGCTGGAGCACCTATCCTATGAACAGAAACTGAGAGACCTGGGGTTCTTCAGCATGGTGAACAGAAGGCTCTGGGACACATCATTCTGACTTTCCAGTGCTTAGAAAAAAGAAGGACAGTGACCTTTTACATAGGCAAATAGTGACAGGACAAGGGGGAATTATTTTAAACTAAAAGAGGAGATATTTAGAATAGATGTTACAAAGAAATTCCTTACTGTGAGAGTGGTGAGGCACTGGAAGAGGTTGCCCAGAGAAGTGAATACCTGTTTCTGGTGCTGACCAGGTTTCACTGCTTCTATATTTGACTGACTCCTTTTCATCTTTCTTGAGCTTTTGGTTTGCATGCTATAAATAATATTTAGACCTCTATGCTAAGAAATATATGAACTTCAAAAATCAGCTTTCTCTCATCAGTGTCTATTAGGGAGTTTCAGTTTTATTCCTGAACAGAAATTTGACATATCTAAAGCATTTAATTTGTTTTCCAATTGACTTCAAATTGACTCAGTTTTATAATGGCATGGCTTCCTTTAGCAAATGGAAGTGGGTTACTGCAAGAGAATGATTTACTGCCTATTATAAACTCTGAGGGGTGTTACTGGGTAACCCACACAACTAGTTAAGTCCCCAAAGTCAGAGAACATATTAAAATTGGCATCTGCCTGCACTGAATTTTTGCTGTTCTACCCTTCACATTAAAAATACAAAAGCATAGATGAATCCAATGAATTAAAAATAAGCTGCTCATTTGGAGTCAGAATGCAAATCCAATAGGTAATAAATTTCAAGAACAATTAGATTAAATTCCTTTTAAAGCCTTAAGAAATATTTCATGTTTATGTTTATATGTTTTCTTAACTCCAGCTGCTGTCAGATTAATCCACAATACCTTCTTCAAGAGAAAATAAAACAAAAAATAAGTTGCTTGCTTATAGAAAGACTTCTTACTCTTGTATTTGTTTTCCCCCTTATTGTTTTAGTTGTGTCTGAAGTATTACTATAATGACAGATTCGTCATCATCAATGGAACCTTATGTATAAAAAGTCTGATTTTTCAGCTACAGGAAAGAAAAATACTTTGTAACAGTTTAAGCATTTTTTCTAGATTTGAATCTATTCCCATTTACAAATTTCAGCAAATTATAAAACCTAAAAAACCTCAAAGCATACCTCCTCCAAAAAAACCCCAAACAACACCCCCCCAAAACAAACCCCCCTAACCAACCAAAACCCCAAAACCAAAACCCACAGCAGCCACCTTCTTAAAAACAGAGCCTGTCGATTTCTGAAGTCACTGGTGGCAGTTCCACCTGACAGTTTTATTCTCTCTGATCCTAATAGACAAGGAATAGCCATGAAAGTCTTAGATTAGAGACTTGCACTCGAAAGGGTTATACTGTCAGCTTTCTTGTGCGTGGGCTAGGGTTTGTTGAGGTATATACTTAACCAAGGAAAATGCACAGCACACAAGACATCTGATCAACCCAGAGCAAGGAGGAGCAAGCTATGCCCTATAATTTAGGGGACAGTCCTGTTAGAAGCACTGGACCTAACACTGAACCATTGACATGGTGGTGATCAGGTGACAAATCAGATGTTCTATTTGTATTTCTGGGGCTTAAGCATATGATAATAGGTCATCATGATATAATGGAAAGATAGTACCATAGTGGAATATACTAAGAATAAGAGCTATTGGAAATTAGATTGTGCTTGAAGGAATAGTATTTACAACTATAAAGCTGCTTTAGGATTTTTTAGCTAGTTTTTGAGTATAAAGCTGTGTAAAGACTAAACTTTAGTTTCTGTGTGACTGAACTAAAAATTCAGAAACTATTTTTAAAATAGAAGGAATCCTATGTGTTTATCGGATTACCCCTGTGTTATGCCATCTGAAGCTAGAAAACAGACTTTCAAAAGCTGAATGTAATCTGGGATCAGATTTATACTAGAAGGACATTTGCATCACAGACCACCTTGTCTCCTTGAAATTGTGTTATTTCAGCATGAGGAACTTACTCTGGATTGGATTCAAATCTTAAACTTTCAGTTACTTTATCCATATCTACGTTGGGTTTTTTTATTTTTTTATTAATGAAGGTCAACTTTTTTTAAAGGAAGCAGAGAATTAAGAAATGTGCCATCATTGCACATAATAAATGTAGGTAACATCTCTAAAAAGAAGGGAACATGCTGAGATTTTGTCACTGAGTATGAGATTTTTTTCACTGATTTCCTGGACTTGATTGTGTACACAAACTTGTATATTTTTGCCTGGGTATTTTCTCCTAATATATTCTAGAGAGTCAGATAAGATGGAAATACACAGTATCTAGAGATACCGCAATTATGCATTTGCTAGTTAATACCTGAGAAGAACTCTTCTTGCTTTTATTTATAAAATTCTGAGGTTCTTTCTTGCACACAAAAATTAGTGCTTTTAAGCTTTGTTCCCTCTGACTTGGGTAAGTCAAAAGATAAACAAAGACCCATAGATAAATTCTAGCAGAATCAACTGTAAAGTTGAATTCAAGCAAACACAGAGACTGTGATTCAATAAAAATGTGTAAATATTTTATTAATTTGAAACCTTAACTTTGGAATGGAAAAAAATGAAACTTGAGTTTTTGTGTTTGGTAGGCAAGATCTTCCTAGGGATTTCTTAAAATATAAGGCAGAGGAAGGAAGCAATCCTTTGTACCATACGAAGCAGACATATACATGTGGACCACCATTACTGCATTTAAAATACTGAGCAACAAATGAAAACTGCACTGAAATTCATAACTCAAGAAATGGAAAGTATGGTGGATTCTTTATCTCTGGAGATTTTTTTAATTAAGACTGATTTAAAAGATGTTATTATTCAAAAGAGAAGCTCTGCAAAATCACTATGGGCTTCATAACTGCAGAAAGTTTAGAAGATTATAATGGCCCCTTCTGGCTTTAAAATCTGTGCTCATAGAAAAAAAGAAAAGAATTTTCAAAGCTGCAGGACTCACTTATTGTCATTTATCTGTATAAAAAATTCCAAATGGATTCATTGAGGCTAAAAATTTAGATTAACATTAAAAAGAGAGCTTCAGCATTTGTATGAATCTCAGAAACATCAAGAATTATACTGAAAGTTTATAATAAGAAGGAAATGTTAAATCATAGAAACATATTTATGTCTTGAACTTTAACTCTTTGAGCTCAGGATAAGAATAAATTTAGACAGCCAAATATATTAATCCTTTGCCTTGAAGACTAGCCAAAGAACTGTGACTGGTGAGCTGCAGGAATACATATATGCATATATCTATACATGGAGGGAAAAAAATGTAACAACTATTTAAGGATGTAGCAGAATTTTTAAAGATATATCCTTCCCTCTCCCTCTCCCTCTCCCTCTCCCTCTCCCTCTCCCTCTCCCTTTCTTTTTAAATGAATACAGACACTGATAATATCAGATCCTAGCTGTGATTATCCTTGAATCTTTTCCAGCCAATTCATATTTTATGTGATGATGTTCCATTCCTCACATAACAAATGCAGCAAGTGTTGCCTAATCCCAACCCCAGAGATTTTAGTCAAACTGATTAGAATCAAACAATAAATCAGTCTTATAGGATGAAATATTTAATTAGTCAAAAAACCCCACTTACTTAGTAAAGGTTGTGAACCTCTTTAGCTCAACTTGCATGACAGCATATTACAAGCCTTAAAAAGGGATGAAGAAGGTATATTTATTTTTTACTTGAAAGAGCCAATAATGAGAACCTCTAAAAAGCTCTGGGATGTTGCTGCAGTACTCCAAGTGAGCAAGAACTTTGATATATGTCTACCTTTTTGAGGGAGAATTTTTAAAACAGAGGAAAATGGCCTCTAGGAAAGATGGAAGAAAAACAAAATTATTTCAAACCACATCTATTCCCTGTATAGCATGTACTCTCAGGATGGGGATCTTTATATCATTCTTGCTCTCATTCCATCAAGTGTTATTGGCCTTCTGGGTTATAATAAACTTTAGAAAACCCCTCTGGACAAAGCCTTCTGACAGAAGTCACCTAGAGACTTGGATAACACTGCTCTGGAGAGTAGGCTGGGAAAACCAAGGAGGTATCTCTTCTCTTGCTAATTTTTTTAGGATAAGCCTGGCAAACAGGGTGCATAAAATAAGACTGATAAGATTTGCGTGGTAAGTATTTGTCTCATTGATATTTCTTGTTTCCGCCCCTTGGTTCTGCGATATTGATGTATTGAGCATATCAGCCTCTTTTATTATTCTCCTGCTCAGTTTGCAGATGGGCAGCTCTGCACTCAGAAGTAATGGCCTTGTGGACTGAAACAAATAATTGATTTATGTGGATATTGGCAGTTTACAGTGCATTGGAAACATTTTGAAAGATAACTACGTTTCCTCATACATGCAAATAAAATACTGATCTAGGCCATTGGTTGACATTGTAAAGTATAACAGTAAGGAAGATAAAGATATATATTTTTTGCCTTAAAATAACTGGACCAAACACTTCCTCCTATGCCTTCTATGGAAAAACACAGTGGAAATCATCGGCCCCTTGAGCAGCAGTTGCTACCATCTTTCTCCTGCTTACTCCATGGTAATAACTTTGTCTCAGTAGTGGCAGGTGAGTGCCACACCTCCCTTTGCACTTCTCTGCAGTGGAATCCAAAGTGTACACAGCTGGAGTAGGAAACAACAGTGTTTTCTGAGAAAGCAGAAGGCATGAAGGATAGGACTGGAGTGTTTATGCTAAAGCCAGGGGAGTTGGGGAGCAGATCTGGGCTGGGGATCAATCAGGAATAAGACTGATGTTCTTCATCTGGGCCACGGAGCTGACAAGCCACCATGAGGTGAATTTCAGATCCTCTTGATCTCTCCCCTGACTGCTAGGAATGAGTAAGAAATCAGCACTACCAATGCCTTGTGCTATAACAGAGTGCTGCTGAAATATTAAGGGAAATATGCCTTTATTCAGTGACTCTTGGGTCTGCCTCTCTGTGGAAAAATATTTAACTAGATAATGCACAACCTTTCTGTTAGGCTGAGAAAAGAGCTGAAGGTGGGTATTTCACAAAGGAGTGAAATGGTTGCTGCACTGTTTGGTGCCAAAACACCACAATTAAATATGGTGTATGGAGTCTGACATAGTAGGCATGATACCAGAAGGGACCCCCTTGCAGGATTTGTAAGCAGAGGGACACCTGGTTTATAACTCCTCCTAGGGCATAAGTTCTGAGCTGCTTGTCAAAGATGACATCTTTTGCCGTTGGGTACTCAAAAGCTGACACATAAAACTTCTCAGGCTTTTTCCAGCAGTGGAAAGGACAACAGAGGAGTCTTTTTTTGGAAGAGTTCAAAATCCATTTTATATATTGGTTATGGCTTATGAAAGTACTCTGTTCATTGATATTGTAAGTGACCTTGCCTGGTGTTTAGCTTTCAATAAAGTAGCAACACAGCTTATAGAGCTGTATACAGCTTTTAGAGCTGTATGCAGCACGTGCTGATGTGCAAATCTCTGTATCCAGAGCACTGGGCAAGCAGAACTGACTAAATCTGGATACATTTGGTAGTACCAAAGAGGAAATGACAAAAACCTAATCTTTTTTGAAAGGAACTTTAAGGTTAATTAGAAATTCTAAATGCAAAAATTAGATGCGTACAAATAGGGTAAATATCTTATGAATTTTTGGTAGTATAACTATTTTTTTTCAATAAGAGTGATAGAAAGACAGCAATACAAAAAAAAAGCCTACAACATTGTTTACATTAAATATTGGTTAATATATAGTAGTTTGGTTATTAATTTCTTTGAAATTGATAGATGTATCCTTTTTTAAACAAAGATATTTATGATTTTTTGGTCATAATTTAGAACGCTTTCTTTTTATCAGAAAAAAAAATGTCCCTAATATGCTCATCTTCTTTTTCAGACTTCTGCAGATTCATTTTTCTTTCAAAATTTTTTAGAGTGATGATGATGGAGCTATATTTTCACAAAGAAGGCAACACTCTGAAAAGATTATTTTTGGGATCGCTATGCTTAGTGCTATAAAACGAGCGTATGCTTATTAAAATTGCTCATGCTTAGTCTCAAAATTAGTAGCTCACATATAGGGTGGAAAGAGTACAAGTAGCAAGCAGATTCACATTTCTGGGAATGTGGTTTCATGAGATGAATGGAAAGAGGCTGTGAAGGCAGCTGGCTAGAAACGTATTGGCACACTGGGCTTTGATTACAAAACCCCTCCACATTTAGCTTTATTAACTGAATAGTAACTTAACAAGTGTTTAAATATACTGGTTAATTGGTCTGATATGTTTATGTGTCATGACAATGTATTAATGTGACAGATTCTTTTGAGTTTATATTGCTCTCACTTAGGTAAAACACTTCTAC
Organism: Atrichornis clamosus; assembly: GCA_013400975.1. Lineage (NCBI taxonomy): Eukaryota > Metazoa > Chordata > Aves > Passeriformes > Menuridae > Atrichornis > Atrichornis clamosus. Next base: position 93,548 of record WBMZ01012911.1, on the reverse strand, counting down.
TGTAGCTGTGATGGTGTAATAATTTAGAAGTGGTGGCAATGATAGAGTAGAAGTTCTAGAACAAGATATTCCAGTTGTACTGTGGAAGAACTCAACTTCCATACTCTCCCCAAGATGCAGGGATAGCTTTTCACATGAGCTTGGTTATCATATTCTGCAAAGATAATTCTCTGACTGAAGGAGACCCTGTAAAAAATCTCAGCAAGCTTTAGCTTTGCAGGAATGTTTCTGCTACAATAATAAAAAAAATAAAATATTATTTGCTCCTTGGTTTCTGCTTAATATTCCCATAAATGTGGTGGTGCTTTATGAGCACCTCAGCTGCTTCTTATTTGATCCTACTGTGAACCAGCTCAGGAGGCTAAATAGCAAAAGAAAAACAAAATGAAAAATTGAATAATTTTCTGCTGTGCCTGTTTTTTTAACAGCAATCAGATGTGCACCAGAGCAAAAAAGAGGATAAGACCATATTTTTCCCATAGTAATTCTAATGTGACTGCTCAGTCAAACATAGCTAAAGTAATAAACAATAAATGGACTTTAAGTATTTTGATGCCCAACTGCTTAAACTGGTTTTGGGCTAGAGTGATTGATGAATTTTTAAAAGGGAACTGATGCTCGTTTAACATAAAAAAAAATATTTATGTTACCCATTTTATTTGCCTAGGCTTTAAATTACTGCACTATTTTTAGGTCAATGTTAAACGAAGTATAATTCTTAGTATGTATTCCTAGTAGAGCACTAGGAAATACAGTATAAGAATAAAAAAATCTCTAAGAGACAGATGATTTGGGTGAAAAAAAGTACAAAAATAAATATGGAAAATTTGTTCAACTGCAAATTAAAGTAAAAATAATAATTGTTATTTCATTTTCTGTCACAACAATAGCAAGATGACATGGTTACATTTTTTAAAATTCTGTTTTTTATTTTCCCTTTCAGTGATACCAAGTTAATTATTATTGGAAGAAGACACATCATTTTTCCATTATAAGAGCTTAAAATAAGGTTCACCTTAATGGCTTTCCTATGTGTCTGGACTTAAAAGCTGTAATTTTTGAAAATATCATCATAGTAAGGAACTATTAAATTAACTGGCTATTAATTGGCTAAACAGTTCTTGTTTTAGGTCTTCTCATAAAACAGATTAGACTTTTAGAATTGTGTATTAGTGTCTGCCCCTTCTGAGCAATGCATTGACTAGGAAGGACTCTGCCATGTGTCAGATGAAATTACATGGGCCTTGAATTTGCACAGGGCTTGAACCATTCTGTGATTCTGTGAAATTGTTCCAGTCACTGCTGAAGGCTCACTAGCTTTGATATACTGGGCCAGTAGATAGATGTTTAGCTGTTTTTAGAATTCCTTGTACTTTATCCAAAGATCAGAAGAGTTTATAAGTTAAATGTAATTTAAGTATGGCTATTCTGAAAACAAACACACAAGCAAACAAACAAACATGTTTTTAAAGCAGTGCAACTAAATTTTGTTACTCTACATATGCTACTACAGCATTGCAAAATAATTACCAAAAACTGTCTGACAGCTTGTGCACATCTTTTAGAGGGGTGAGGACTGAAAGTGAGTGATTAATACATTTTAGACATTCAGATTTTTTTTTTTTATATAGTTATCTGCCCTTTGTTTCCCCATATGAGGATGCCAACTGATGTTTATTTTTGTTGCAATTTGACAGTGAGGGTAAAAGATCATTTATTCAGTCATAGGTTACCCTTATTCTCAGGATTCAGGCATACATTTAGGAAGAATCAAGTGATAAATAATAAGTGTCTGCACTAGATCCTCTTAAAAGGATAGATTTGTCATCTGTCAGAGTTGACAGTGATTAAGGTCCTCCAGGCATTTCACCAAAAAGATAGCTTTTCTTCCTACTTACCATTTTCCCTGCCCTCACAAATAAATACATGTAAGGAAAGGCTGAAAATGTTATTGCATGAGTATTTCTTATCACAGCTACTTTTTCCTATCAGATGCTTTTCAAGAGGCATTTTGTAGCCAATACATGAAGCTTTCTTTGGATTAACAAGAATAGTTATGGAGGTGACTTAATAAAGACTGTGCACATTTAGAGTAACATCACAACCCACTATGGTATCAACTGGAATGAAAAAAAGGTGATAAAAGAGAAGACTCAGATGCATTCCTTTCTTTACACAAAATCCCATCTAACGCATGCTCCACTGCGGAGTGAGAAGCATAGTTTTCTTGGTTTTCAGTGATTAAGGGACAAAATTATATATAGTAAATTAGAAGTAGAGCTGTAGACTAAAAACTCCTACATTATTTAATTATGTCCAACAGAATTGTGAGAAACTTTTGACTCTTATGTGAAATCCAGGAAACCCACAATAACCAGGAATTTGGAACTACACCAGTATTTTGGAGCCTTTCATCTGAAATGGTTTATATATGCTTATTTTATTTACTTCTACTACCTAGAAGTAGCAAAGGACTTCCACATCCCTCAGTACGTTACCTGAGTCAATACAAGTCATTATATTCCACTGTTACAAGTATCATAAGATAGCACCAAAGAAATTACAAACAGCAAAACTGAGATATTTGTTTCTCCCTCGTGTCTATTTCCTTCCTGCAGAGAAGAAAAATCCCAGCCAGAAGCAGGGTTTGCAAACCAGTAGCACATTGTGTGGCTGCCATGTGGAGCACCTTCCCTGGACCACAGCAATACTTAACAGCCCTTTGGATTGGCTTTCCTATTGACAAAGATTTGCAGGGTTTTTTTTCTTTATATCTCCCCACAATATTTTTTGCACACTCAGCTCTTTTTATCTTTTAAAGCTTTTTACTGTGCCTTTGTTCAAATATAACTACTCATTCTGTTAGAGCACTTCAGTTTCAGGAGACTTCTTTTCCTCTTCATATAATTTATAAATGCAATAAATTCACACAAATAAAGATCTTAGAGCCTATAAATGTTAGAGCTTCATTAAGCTGCCTTTCTGAAGCCAGGAAAACTAGTAAGTAATAAACAGAAAGTGCCATTTCTGTGACATTTCTAAAGCCTATCAAAGGATTTGAAAATCAAATGGGAGGATAAAGTTTTGCTTCATGAAACTCTATTTTCTTCACCTTTCATGTGTTCTTAATACCCAACACCACATAAAATCCAAAAATTTCATGTTTTGTTTTGTGTTTCTTTTTACCTCTGGACAGGACAACATATGAACAGATATATGCAAAAGCTTTGCACAAATCATTTTCTAGACATAAGCTTTGTAGAATATATTGGCTATCATTTATTAAACATTATATCTTTCTTTATCTATACAAACACATACCTAAATCTGCTACCACCACCACTGATTCCAGATTCTTTTTAGACACTCATATGAGTTATGGCTGGGACAGGTGCATGCCTTTCACCTGGCTTTTGTTGCTTACTAAGGTAGATGTTTTTATGTTTAATATTCCTTCACTCGCATATTTTAGTGCTTACTAAAATTAAAACGCCACTGATATAAATTAGATTTTTGTCATTGTTCAGATATGAATTTGCAGTGTTCCTAACTGTGGAGCTGTTGTGAACTGCATCCTTTACTTGAGGCTTTATTTTGATTTTTCCTCTTTAATTGTATACAAACCCTGAGTATAAGAGCAGTTAACAAAAAATCAGTAGAGTAAATATACTTGATATAAGGTGGTGTTGAAAGCACTTCATGCCAGTTCCAGACAGTATCTCACATCTATACTTCTTATGGAATAGTACACACAATCACAAAAACCCCACAAATGCCCTAGCTTTTTCTCTAGATGAGGTCTATTGTTCCTTGCTTTTAGCAGTTAAAATGTTTCAGTTAGGAAATTACTACTATTAAACGTTTAGAGGATTTTCTGCTCTAAATAATAATTTCTAGGAATGGTGGAGAGACCACATACACTGTATATACACACATACATAGTACATATGTGTATATATCTATGTACACCATATAAAGCATAAGTTCTTTTATACATTAGAAGTAATACTGTTAACAGTGTGTGTATATATATTTCTGCTGTACGAAGCCATTATAGTCAAACTTTGCTTGTCCAAAATAAAGATGAAATATGTAGACTGCACAGATTTGCAAAAGTGTGCAAATTTTATGTAAAGAAGCTTTTCTACATGACTTCTGGCAAAGATTTCTAGGTTTAATTCAAATTGCTACTGGGATTGTGTGGTCAGCTCATGTACGAAACAGTAAAAGAAAAGTTACAGTTACCAATTAACATCTAAAATTGTCTGGAAGTTTAAAGGGTCCTTATTCTCAAATTTTTTTTTTTTTAATTTGTTGCTATGCTACTAAGTAAGGTAGACAATGAATTTGATGGAGAGAAAAGAAAAGAGAAAGTACAACATGCCTTACATCTTAAGGGCAAGCTGCCATGCAGAGTACGGTATCATTCTCATTTTAGGTATTAGGCTTGACAGGGTTTTCCCTTCTATCTCATTAGAGACAGAGCAAACCTGCTGAGATGCAGGATTTCACGTCTTATAATTCTGTCCTACAGGGAAGGAATGAAAAAGATCTCATCAAAATGAAGATCCCCTGAAAATCAGTTCTGTGAAACTGGTCTCCCTGCTGTTGATAGGCAGTGCTAGCAGCAATGACATGTTACTGTATTTGCTTTTCCTTAAATGAAAGGCCTCCTGCATTCCCTAAGGAGGCAATGGTGTCAGAAAGCTCCACCTTTTAGAATGCTTCTCAGAGTTCCGTGCTATCAGCATGTAGGCACAGCCTCCTCTGCCTGCACCTCTGTCTTCCCTCTCCTCTCCCTCCCTGTGTTTTAATCCATTCTTCCATCTGTCTTTCTTAAGTGCCTGCAACTTACGTCTGTTCTTGGTAGACACATAACATTTATCCCAACTAAAAATTAAATATGTTAGCACTAGAGTTTTCTTGGCCAATTGCTAGACACTAGAACAATATTTGCTGATGCTTAGAAATTTTCATTGATGTGTAAGGCAAGGGCTTAGACTGAATGCATGTCCTAAACTTGGCTTACACAACTACAGGAAAAGTAAGAATTTTAAGGGAGTCTTCTGTATGACTTGAACATTCTGATCATTTGCTCCAGAAAGTAACTGAGCCTCATGTCTAGGGGTGGCAGAACAGATAGGGAACACTTAAATATATGTATATCCATGTGTATACAAAACACATCTATATGTATGCTTTACATAAATATATCTATAAATACCTATATGTTTTAGGGATTCTTGTTAGAATGAGGACTGGCCAGAGGGTCGTAGTCATAATCAGAGCTTTATTATTAAATAAATATTTTAACAACCAGTACAGCTTATTTTTTACTTATAATAATAGTTAATGTAGCCTACTGTGACATAGAACTTTCAGCAACTACCATAGCTTTCAATTAAACAGAATTTCTAGTTACCAAGACTTTTAATCACTTGGACCCTCTACAGATCAGGTCAAATTCTTCATAATCAGCCTGTGATACAATAATCACAATCTAGACTCAAAACATTCTTAAAATAACATGCGTCACTCATTTAGTCCTTGGAGACTTCCATTTTGGTGGAAGTGAACTTTGTGTACTAAGATTTTCTGGTAGGAAATCAGGAAGATTTCCTTGAAAAACTGAGTTTACAACATGATGACGTGGAATTTTGGGCACTTGTCATGCTAATAGCTTCGAGTAAAATATCATGTCCTCACATGAGCACATTCTCACGTGGTCAGATCCTCACATTCACATGCTCTGGTCTTCCCATATGCAAACATCTGAGTTCTGATAAAGCTGGGTATTTTTGCAGTTGCCATTATTGGTGTTCAGTAAGTGGTGATACATGAGGAATTTCTGGATCACTTTACTATTTTTGCATGTAATTTTTGTTGTGCTTGGATGCTAAATTTGTATTTGAACTATTTGAACACATCTCTTTTACAGAACTGTTTCATAATGTGTCTTTTGTCCTCAGAACATTTTTCTTGTGACAAATCAATGATAAAATTATAAAGACTGTTTCCAGAAAAATAAGTGTTTGCATCAATGAATCATAGCAGCTTCAAATATATTCTGGGTTATGTGCATGCTCTGAAATCATTCCATTATCTATGTGTATTTTTCTCCTTGATGCATTAGGGTGAATTTTTTTCCACTTTGATTTGTACTTTGTTCTTTATACTAAGATGCTGGAGATTAGATTTTTTTTAATGTTTTAGAGGAACCACTGTCATTTACTAGAGTAATTTAAAAAACACCAGTATATATTTTTCATCATCTTAGCTATTTTTACTTTTTTCCTAGAACTTTCTTTCATTTCCTACTATAGTTGTTTTCCCTTTAAAAGAGAAACAGTATAGTTGGAGTGGGGAAACAAAAAAAATTGGAGTTAATATATTGAGCTTTTCAATTATTTAAATTAGTCTTGGAAAATGGAGGAGTTGATGTCACTGGGAAATGCCTACACACATCAGGTCTAAGTAACAGAGTGGCCAAAGAGCAGCAAAGTCTCGTTGTGTAGTAGAAGGAATGGAACCAAGATGTTCAAATGGGAGTAGAGTCGAGACAAGAAGGTGTAGCATCAGATCTGTGAGGTGTTCTTGGACTCTGCTTCTGCCATGTGAACTGCACACACACAGTTCTGTTTCAACACCCAGGGACCTGTGCGGGGTTAAGTAATGATTATTAGTGTTGAGTTTATTTGTTAATAAATAAATTTTTTTATATAAGATTCTATGTAAATTTATTGTTCCTGAGTGGTTATGCATGTAATGTTATTGACTTGTTATTGACAGGACTTTGTATTCTGTTAACAACCTCTTGAGCTATTCATTTACAACCCTTTCAGTAAACTAATCTAAATTTCTAGACATTCAAACTGGTGATGCAGTTGTCCATTTCTGTATGGTGCAGAATCAATAAAATTTCCTAGGATTAAATTTGTACTTAGTATTTTTTGATTTATGTTTACTCAAAATGTCTGTCAGCATTAGATTTTTCCAAAAGTTCAGTGTTTATAATTATAAGGAGAAGATCAATACAAAACTGAGATTAAAAAGCCATTTTTAGGCTTAATAAAGAAAAAACTATACTTTTTTGCAAGACATTTCTTATCCTTGTTTTTTCAAATATATAATTGTAGCTTTTAGCTGCAATAGAGTATTGTGTTTGTTTTTTCCTATTAAAGTCCCAGTGTAGTAATAAAGTGTGTCCCTGTGCAAGCTAAGTGATTCTTATTTGCAATGCCTTTAATAAGAAAACATGATTGTACTGCATTGTATTTTGCTTTTACTCTAATACATACTTTTCTAATGAGCAAAGATCCTTGATCTAAAAGGATACCTTGAACTTAAATGATCCCTCAGATGTGACTGTGATGATCACCTTGGGCATTGATTGCTATAGAAAAGGTTGTCTTCTTAGTTTCTTTATGTAAATGCAATCATGCTTCTGAAATTTGCTTGTCCCCTAAATCAGGAGCACCGCTCCAGTATCAGGGACATCTTCTGAATCATGCTTATGCTAAAAGAAAAAATTACCACAACAGCTGTAGGTTAATGTTAGTATTAAATTTGATTTTTTTTCTCTTTTTTTGTTACAGCACAATAATTGCCAAAAGTAAAGTTCTGAAAGTTGTAGTTTACTCTAAAATTGGCAAAATTACACCAGCCCACCCTTCCCATCCCTTCTCTGTTCATTCAATTTCACCCATTTCCGCGGGGGAATATTTGAAGTGATTCAGGTTGTAAAACTTATGGTGAGAGAGCAGCTGAATCCTATTAGAAAACTGACAAGCTGCTTGTCCAGACAGGATGCCTGTCAAACAAAGTTTGTCCAATCACTGACACTTGGGCTGGGGAACGTGATGGAAGGTGATTGATGCGTGAGCTCCACATTCGCTTCTCATTCTGCCCAGTGAGTCAACATCTTGTCAGTGTGAGAAAATAAGCATGTTATAGGGTAAGATGCTAGTCCCACAGATAAGCAGGAAGAATTTGGTTGTCACCCATGGCAAATTTAGTCTTTAGGTAGGTGAGATAATCACAGCTGGCAGAATTTGCTGCATATTCAAGGAAGAAACAGACCCTTCTAAGAAAAGAACTTAAACTGATTTTATAGTAACAGTCACCGTCATTTTCAGCAAGAAATTTCTTAAGGTAATTTACAACTTCAGATATGAGGGAAATGAGCTATATACTGCTGAATTAGAAAGGTTTTAAAGAAAATTGTGTGAATAGCTATATTAGCTGAGTTCAACTATGGAATTTATATTTGAAAAAACCTTATATCCAGACAGGTTGTTAGCAAAGACACTCATCCTAAAGGATAAGTAATAAGTAAGACTAATGGGAAGAACTGAATGGTGAAGAAGCACAGTTTTCCATTCCTTTGCAATTTGTAAAAAAAAATTGTGAAATATAAAAAAGTAGCATTGTTACTTGTGTATTTTTGACTCATTCAAATATCTTTCAAATATTCATTGTACATAAAAAACTGTAAAGAAGGTGTTACTTTACAGTAACGCAAATGATATCACAAGAAGGCTTATTTAATTGTCCAAAATCAAAGACTGAAAGTTGGTCAAAAAGCCTGAAGGCCACCTAGAAATACTGGTCTTTAATCTTCTACGTAAATGGCTTGACTGTCCCTGTGTTTTATAGAAAATATATTACCTATATTTAAATACATTTAATCACTACTTTAATAATTTAGGAAATTGTATTTTTTTTAAAATCACTCTTCTTTTTCAAAAGAGTATGAAAAATCTAAAATTCATTGTGGTTAATAAGTGTGAATACCTTCTATCTGCCTCATCATGTAAATTTTTACACTAAGGAAAAATCAGATTAATTTTCATTGTTGCCTTGCTATGAATGTACAAATTAAGATTCAAATGACAATGGTTTCCTGGATAATTTAACAAGTGTGAGAATGAAGATAAAGCGCCAAGAGTACTTGATCAATTTAGCATCACAGGTAGATATAGAATCAGCTTGCTGAACTGCCATTCCAGTCCATCGACCCCTGCACAATGTAATTTTAAATCTTCCACAGGGAAGTGATAATTTAGTTTGGTAACCCTCAGATCCTGCTTAGAAGGAGAAAGTGAATTCATAATTTCAGATTTCTTTCAAAGATAAAAATTGAAGATGGGTATAAAAACTGATGACTCTTGGAACCAACTGTCTTCTCTCTCATGGAAAGTAATCTTCCCATAGTTTTTTTGTATAAGTCTTTGTAATAATATGTAACTTTCTGGGAGAAGGATTAAAAAAGAAAAATTTTTAAAACACACAACAGTTTCCAAAAGGAAAGTATGTGTTAGGTACATAAAACAATGCAGAAAAATATGAAAAAAAAGTATAATAATGTAAAAAGCATATATGGTTACTACAGAATTAAGTACTACTGAATGAAGAAACACCATAAGTAAAATTTCTGTAATGACATATAACACTATTTGAATGAAGTGTTTGTTTGGAGACAGGAAAACTGTACCTTCCTAAGAGTCTGCTCCTGAGGGAATATGTATGTTTTATTTTTGCAACCTGTCCAAGTAATCAATTCTGTTTTCTTTGTTTCTTACTTTTCACTTACTGCAGTCTGTTTCTGAGAAGCTGTGCAGAGTAACATGTAACACAGAAAACCTTTCAATTTGTGGAACTAAATGAGAAAGCCTGACTTCTTACAGCAGTCCATTAACAAGGATTTATTAAATCAAAGTGTTACATATCCTACCTGTTAACTGAAAAAAGGAAGTTTTCTCTTTTCTCCCAAGTGGAAAAAGAAAAAAAGTTCTGCTTAATCATTCACTTTCTTCAGTACTGCATGCTCAGTCCTGAACATATTGACCACAATTCCCACAGACTTTGTTAAGAGGTCAGTCTCTTCTGAGATAGAAGAAACAACAGTACTTGGATCTTAGGGGTGTTGTGACACTTTTTTTCTAGTGCAAGATTTTATTAGAAAGAAACTTCAATCGATGATTTCACTAAGTTTTGAGAAATGTCAGTTGAATTGAGTATTTAAATACCAATAAAAAGCATAAGACGGTTCTTTGTAGTTTAGGATAGCATGTCATTTAGGGAAGAGTAAGTAAACAAGATGACTGCAGCTTGATTTACACACAGCTACTCAGGGGAAAATACGCCCACTAGTTTTTTGGAATCAAAGAAAAATTGATGAAGAACTTGAATATCCTGAGCTGGAAAGGACTCACGATGATCACTGAGCCCATCTCCTAACTCCACACAGGGCAACCTACATATTAAACCATATGTCTGAGAGCACTGCCCAAACGCTTCTTGAAAATTGAAAAGCTTGAGGCCATGACCAGTTCCCCAGGGACTATGTTCCAGTGCTTGATAATACTCTCAGCAAAGACCTTTTTACTAATAACCAATCTGAAATCCCCTGATTCAGCTTTAAGCCTTTCCCTTATGTCCTACTACCAGACACCAGAGAAAGAGACCAGTACCTCCATCTCTGCTCCCCTTTATGAGGAAGTTATAGACAGAAATTATGTCATGCCTCAGTCTCCTTTTCTGTAACCTGAGTAAAATCATGCCCTCTACTCCTTTAACCACCTTCCTTACCTACCTTGGTACATATTCCAACACTTTTATATCCTGCTTATATTGTGTGGAGCTCAACACTGCACACAGTACTCAAAGTGGGGTTGAGTGTTTTGTGCAGCTGCAAAATTGATGAAGAATTTAAAGGAAAAAGCAAAGAAGACAAGACATTAAAAGTGTTCATAGTGTTTACATTTTTTGTCATATGAAAGCTAAGTATATTTTCAAAAATGTATGGGTTTTGAAGACATATCCTTGAATTTTATTTTAGTGAATATTTACAATTGTCCTCCTTCACGTGTTTGCAATTGGTCAGTTTTTCATTACAGATCTTTCATCTTATAAATACATCAGCCTTACAAGCTTCCTTCTATTTGATAAGGAGACTAAAGTCACTAAAAGTGAATACTTTCTCCTAGTACTGGCAGTATAAAATGTTTCACTTTAAAACTCAGTAATTTTTTTTTCTTTTCAAGCACAAAACCGTTCCTTTTCTCCTTTTAACTTTATCTGATTTCCATAATACATTTTGTATTTTGAATTCCATTTGTTGCCAGCTGGCAGAGAGACTGGATATTCAAAGACTGCTTTCCATACTTGTGGTAGAATGAATTCTCAAACTAGCATTTCCTCCCTTGCTGCGCTTGAATAAAACTGTGGATCATAAGGTAAAAGGTGACAATGCCACCTGGTGTGTTTCCTGGTATCCTTTGGCAACCTCTGCTTGCCAAAGTCTATTTGGCTAAAGCTGAGTGCACAGGAGGACTTGTCTCTGGTCCTGGTGTCCTGGTATGACGGGTTGGAGAGGACCTGATCTCTGCTCACCAGCAGGGGCCTCTTCCTTTCAGGCACTTTGTTCTAGCCCAGGATTTTTCTCATTCTTGGTTTGCTCTAAAAATAATTTTATAGCACTTGAAATTAACTTCATTTGTGAAGTTTGAGACTCATATTTTTTAATGTTATATAAAGAAGACTGCCGAGAATCTTCCAGGGCCCTGATTTAGTGTTTGTGTTCCCTGGCAGACACTTCCATTCAGTCTCCCACTTTCTCCCTTTCTAATGTTTTGCTAAACATGGATGAACAATAAACTCATAAAATATGGTTTTCTGCAGGCCCTAAACCCTTGTCAGTAGCACAGCATGTCTTCATCAGAATGGTTACGTTTTTGAACAGCAAATGTCGATACATCCCTCTCGAGAGGAAATGAAAACAACAGAGGGAACGGGGAAACAGACTGATTTTGCCCACATCTTCCTAGTGGTTCACTCATTTTCTCTTCCAGTACTAATTTAATTACCTTCACATTGTTTCATGTTTGATTCTTACCATCTTACATCATTTCAAGGGACAGAGGAAAGGAAGAAAGGGTGTTCTTTTCCATTTGCGGGGAAGCATGGCAGGCAGAGGATCTGTCTGCCATTGCTTTTCATTGTCCTGGGCATGATGAGCATTTGCATGTGCATCACCCTCTCTTTGTACATTTTTGCTATCAGTATTGTTGCTGTTACCTTATTCTTGTTTCCAGTAAATCATTCCTATCTCAACCCATGATCTCTGTCTTTTGCATCTCTCACTGGAGGAGGGAGAAAAGCGCATGTGGTTTTCTTTTAAGTAGGAGTACTAAACTGGGGAGTACCATTCCTAAATCACAACATACATGTGAGCATATTCAATAAGTAGTTCTGTCACTTGGCTCCCTTTTACACAAAACCACATTTACACAAAACAAATTTTTCAGAGTTCTTCTGGAACAGTCTCTATGCCTCAGTCCCACCCATCCCCTCTTGATGCCTCTGGGATCATGCGGACTGGTCGTAAATTCCATACTGAAACTGATGTTTAGGGCAGCAAGTTATTTGAAGTAACTGCCAGTCAGACAGAGGAGAGGTGGTTGAGCTGAGCAAGCATCATTTGATTTTTCTGACCAAGTGATTTGGAAGTACTCAGCTGGCACAACTTGAAGCAGGTCTATGACTGCTGTATCTACCCTCGCTTTGCTCCTCTTACTCCTTGCCGGACAGCAGGAGATGGAAAACACAGAAGCACATATTTGTTTCAAAAAGACCACAGAGAATTTCTGTTCAGCTCAAGATACACTTATGAATAACTATTTTTCATTAATTTTTTTATCAGAAAATTACTAATCAATAAAATCTAAATGAAAGTGCCAATATGCACAAAGCTACTACATTTTTGGTGAGTCAGGAGCAAACAGAGCATTATTTTGACCAGCAATGTAATAAATGAAGGCTTTAATTATTTTACTAGAATTAATTTGTTCTGTAGAAAAGGCTGTGATTTTGATTATCTGTAAATTAACTCGTGTAGGTTTTCACTATATATATAAATGATCCATAGGAGTAATATCACTGGAAAGCTCTTTAATTATAAAATAAACCCCCTAGTAACTCAAATAGTAAGTGAATTAATATAGATTATGCAATTAATTTCTTGGGTATAGCCTTATTTCATAATTAAAAAGCTTTCCAGTCATACTATGATGCATAACATTTCTATAATTAATGCAACACTCATAACTAGGTCTAATTAGTATGCTTTCAAAATAATTTGTTGCATAAGAAAAAAAACCCTCAAATATTTAGAAGCAAGGTCAGATTTTCTTATGGTATATTTTTCAACTTCAAAATAAACACTGTTAAAAGTCATAATAAGTATTTTGGCTCAAAATTGAAAAACACCTGTATTCCTTTCTTTCTCTGGCAAAAATTTAAATATTAAATTGCTACTAAAACCATGATTTTCTGTTCTTTTAGCAGTCTAGATGATGTTTAGACCATTCTGGAAGAATGAATCTGTGACTGCAGAAGAACCAAAACTCTAATATCTCTGTTAAGACTGGAATGACTGAAGACCTTCTTTCTCAAGGCTGAAGGCAAAGCTGATTTTTCAGTGTGGTAGTTCTTCCTCAGTAATTCCCAGAAACATACATTAGCATTCTCTCCCTTTACCCTCTCTCCCAATGAGCCAATCAAGCTTCCTCTTTCCATCAGGCTTGGAAGAAGAAAAGTGTATACTTGTAGATAATAGGAATGTGCTTGGAGTGACAGTGCTGTAAGCATAACCGAAGGACTGAGTATCTGCCAGAAACCTCTTGAGTACAAATGGTTCGTTGGGATTGTCTGGAAAGCTTTTTGTGACTTACTGGTGTAAAACACATGTGTAGCTGTATGACCTCATGGAGACTCCAATACCTGGAGCACAGAGAATGTGAGTGTTGTCCGACTAAACCTGGAGTATTAAGAAGAAAGGCCAAGGTATAGATGGTCAGCAACGGCAGGGAGGAAGGAGAAATGATTAGCTCTCAAATTTGTCAGTAATGGCTACATTCCACTATTTATTAGTTCTGATAGACTTGGAGAGATTTCTTTCTCTTAGATAAAAGGTTTGAAATATTTTGTTTCTTGGTCTACCACCTAATTTTAATATGTTATCCCTCTTCCATATATTAACACAATGAGGAAAACCTATTGAAAACAAAATATTCTTTCTTTTCCCCTCTTAATCTAAGTGTATTTGGACTCTCCAATATCGCTACCTGCTCCAGCATGGGATCCCTGCCACAGGAGACAGTCTTTCATGAACATCTCTGATGTGGGCCCTTCCCACGGGATGCAGTTCTTCAAAAACTGGTCCAGCATGAGTCTTTTCCATGGGGTGCAGTCCTTCAGGAATTGCCTAAGTACTTTAGCACATAACTTCATACCATAAACTTCTGTCCTTAGAAGAACATGGTGTTTTTAGGGAGGATACACCAAGTGTTTGTGTAATGGATTCTGATCATGCAGGTGTTGACATATTTGCACATGCAGATCCATGTACAGTATCTAGGTGATTCAGAAAAGGTTTCAGTTTTATTAAAATTAATAAATAATAAACCCCTCAGAAAATTGAGTTCCTCAGCTCAGTTCTTAGAGATTAGTTAAGAAAGTGAGTGGACAATGACAAAAGCAAGAGGAGCTGGTATTTAAAAACTTTTTTTTTTTTTCATACGCAATGCAGTGTGAACCAGCAGGGAAGGACAGATATCAGCCAAGAAATCCTTTTGTCATTTGAAGAGACCAAATGAGCATCCCACTTCTCAATACTCTACAAACAGATGAGTCACTCCAGTGGTTGTTAAAATAACTACATAAAGGAGAGTTCTTGATTTCTACAAAGTATGGAGGCATCATAGTGCTTACTGGTGGGGATTTTAATTTGAATTTCTTACAATATTAATGCTTATCTCACATAAGAATATCATGTTAGTACTAAACTTATTTCAGGACATAATATTTTTGTAGAGCAGTATGTCGGTAGGGCAGGGATCTCCTTTCTGCTCTGCTCTGGCTGAGGTATTTCAGCACAGGGAACATGGGACCCTACAGCAGCGGCACAGAGCTCACAAGAGGATGTGTTACAGACAGGAAAGAAGAGCATATCAGCATCTAGTGATTTAGTGGCATGGCTGCTGAGAGTTTTGATGTTACACACCAGTAGTATGTAACCAGTCACTGCTCTGCAGACAGTACCATGGTGGGAATATCTTCTCCTCCTAGGGAGGATAAAGCTTTTCAGTGCTTGACAGGAAGGGAGGGAACATGAAGACAAAACTGGTCCACTGCCACAATTCAATCTTCCAGATACTACTTAACAAAAGACATTTGTTGTTTTTGCCTTGTCCATACTGCTGATGTCCTCATGCCTCTTTTCTGTGATTGTGAGGTGCTCTGCTGTGAACTCTTATCAGTGGAGCTGCACAACAGGAAACCTGGTGTGTCTTTTCTTGGGGGAACAGCTTATCTCACTTCATTGACAAACTTTTAAATGATTATCCAAAACTTTTCTGCCCTTGCAACTGCCAATGTACTCATGTTTTTAATTGCATAGAAAACAACACTAAAAACAAGAAAAATATATTTTACTGCTAATCAACATTATATACAGGAAAAAGAGAACTTAGATGAAATGCAGGGCCAGCCTGCCAGTGAACTCGATAACCATTTCTTCTGTAAAATGAGTATGTAAGGGGGTATGTGTGTGTTTTATTTGACTGTATGTTTTGGAGGGAGGTTTTTTTTGCAAAGATTATATTATTAGCAAAATTATTAGCTTTATCTTAAAAAAAAAAAAAATTCAAAACCGCACAGCCACTTACTGTTTCCACTATACAAAAGAATTCTTATATTTCAGAACTCTTTTTTCAATTTTTCTCATGAGGGTAGTCTATAAAACTGAAATATGGTGTGTTTACAGTCTCCCAATATTAAAATGTCTGAAAAGAAAATGTGAAAGTACTGGGTATTTTGCTATAAGAAGCAAAAGCTTTCCTGCTGTCTTATAGAAGAGATTTTAGTTTTTTAATTTTGTTAGGTTTATCTGTCTTTTTTAACTTTGGGATAAATTTCCCTTCAATAATATAAGTATTCTAAATCTAAAGGAAAAAAATGTACAGACAATAAATTTAAAAAAAATATTTATATGCATTCTTAATTGCAAAGAGTGTTCATTTTTGTTAGCTTTTTCAAGTTTTGGTAAATTTTGGTTTTGGTAGTTTTGGTAAATTTTGTTGAAAATGTGCCTTTTTTTTTCAAAAAGCAGTTAGAAAAAGTATGCACAAATGTGCTTTAAAAATGTTGAGGCTTTTCAGTAGCAGACTTACAGTAATTGACTCATGTTTTTATTCTTTACAAATACAAGTTATTTATAATGTTAGCTGCCTGGCATGGTTGTTTCAGCTAGCACTTGCTTAACTGAGGAGTTCTATTTTGTTAACCTGTGGAAATTAGGTCACATGTGATTGTGTAAAAGTATCTTGTTGTTTATCCATAAAACAAGATTTTTTTTTTAATGAGTGACAAATATAGTTCAGGTTATTGCCAGATGTCACGGAAAAAAGGGCAGAAATGACTTCACATAAACATTTGTAGTTCACACCACCAACAGCTTCCCAGTTCCCAAATCAAGATTCCTGTATGAGCTCATTCTTACATGATTGACTTCTAATAACCTCAATAAATTAAAAAAGATGGTTTTCAAATCTCAAACCATGAAGCAACACTACTGTTACTCAGGAATAGCTGCACTTAGGCCATGCTTGAAATGGAACATTCCTCATCTCAGCCACATTTTTCTCTCCACTGGGAAGATGAATGGAGTACAATCCATACATATGGAAAAGAATAATTTTTGTTTTGTCACGGCAAAACCAGTTTACTTGTCAATTATCTTTAAAAAACTTTACAGAATCTTGCACTGGGTTGTAACTCCCTTAAAAACAGTGTCATGCAAGACACTGGAAAAAGACACTCAGTAAAAGCAACCATTTATCAATATAAAAAAAAAAACCAACAAGAAACAGAAGCAGAACTTATAACTATGCATGTCTATACATACACTGTCTAAACTGAAGCATGAATGCCATTTTAAAAGGCTGTGTAATTAATGTGCTCCCAAAGCAGGAAGCAAATTTCAGAGAAAATGCTGAACGTAAAATCTTGTCAGAATTCTCCTTGACTGAAACAGATCAGCATTTTTACATTCATCATATGCTCAGACTGTACTTTGAAACACTTTTCAGATGTTATGCTAAAGATATGCTTAGGTTGCTGTGTTTCAGATAGGGAGGATTTCAGTCATAATCCCTGACCTTTTTCCTGTTCAAACCAAAATGACCTCTGTAATTGGTTTAGTCTTTTACATTACACTGACTACATTTTTCCTGTTCATTTGTGACAGAGTGAAAAATTCCTTCTCACTTCATGTCTTTCTTCAGCTCCAAGAGAATAAAGTACAAAGCATGGTAACATTAACTACTCTGACAAAATGCACATCAGGAAGGAAAGAAGCTACAAGAAGCCCAAACTGGTGGAAGCCAATAGCCAGTCTCTGTGTTATGTTAAGGTTAGATTATTGTATGCTCAATAGATATTTTTTCCTTTACTCATAAGTAGTAAATTGGTCTTAAAATTTCTAACAACTGCGGTGAGATTTTAGACAACAGCTATGGTGTGATTTACTGAAGACAAGTCGGTCTTTTGTATGTCATAAAAATGAACTTATTGATGCCAGATCTGTACATCCCATCACTGGTTTTCTAAGAGCTGATCTTGCTTCCAGTGCATAAGAATAGGATGGAGGGAGAGGGGAAACAAATTACTTGAATTTCAGTGAAGTAATTTCAAGATGCAGTCTTGTGTGTTCATTGCTGCATCTAGAAAGAACCTTGATAGAAAAGATTATATAAATACACTTGAACAATGGGGGTTTTTTTAATAAAGGAAAATAGATTTTTGCTAAAACATACACTTCTGTCTGATTTAAGAAACAGTAGTCAGATCTTGTAGAAGAACAAATATCTAGTCCTTCGAACACCACACTGAGCTGTAGGTGTAGTTATAGTCCTACTCTCCAGCTGCTGTGCTTTCACCAGTGCCATAACCATAATTTTTCAGGCTAATCTATCAGATGCCTTTGGCAAGCATACCTTCCATTTGCATAATTAAAATCAATCAGAGGAGTAACATTTCAAAATAAACAATGTATTTTGCCTTTCATATCAGTATAAATCAGGCTTAACGCAACTAAGGTTGATAGAGTTGTAGTTGCAAAAAGATTGATGTCCATGAAAGCATGGTCAGGTCCTTATTTTGATTTGTCTACTGGATGATAAAGTATAGATCCCTCCTCTCTGGATTTGATTTAGTTAGTGAGTAATATAAAATTGATCTTGACTTACACACTTTATGTTCAGATTTTGCTGAAGAATGCTAAGGTGTTTTAATCATAATTATTAAAATATCAAAGGTAAATTTTGGTAAGATTTTAAGCTAGGAAGAGATCTGGTGCATTTCTTCTCCAGAGGAGAAAGTCTGAAAATCATCTTAGTGATCAGTATCATGGTACTTCTTATGTTAGAAATCCTAACTGCTTTGTCCACTGAAAAAGAATCCCGCCTCTCTCTGATATTATGTACCTCCCTCTGACATTACATGCCGTACCTCCATAAGCAACAAATTACAAAGAGAATTCTCTCTCTAAAGTCCTGCCACGTGCATTTGGTGTTTCATGTAATTAGGTCCTAATATTTATTCAGAATCTCTTTTCAGTGCAGAGGTTTTAAGAAATGAAGAATATGATATTCAGCCATTTTGGCCCACTTGGATTTATTCAGTGATCATTCTGTCAGTCTTTTCATTTATTGGAGGCTGATTCTTCCTTTTATTCTGAAAGTACATTAGGCTGATCTTGCTAAAAAGAATATATTAAAGAGTCAAACTCTATGACACTGAGCTGTATATTATAATTAAGGAAATCTGCATTTGTGAGTCTACTTTGGCTTTACAAAATATACTTTTTGTTTATTGGAAAGGAAGAAATAAAGTATCTTTTTGTTAGGTTTTGTCCATTTAACAAGCATTAATAACCTCTAAAGTGGTTATTATACTGGTAAATCTGTGTCCATAGTGTACACTTCCTCACAGGAAAGAGATCCCACCCTATTTTCAACTCATTTATCTGGACAATGTGATAGTGCATGCTACTTTAATAATTGCAAGGCATTAAGTAATGCTTTTGGGAGTAAAAAACCACTGTAAATTATTTAACATGGGATATTACTGGGACATCAATTAAAGTTAATCCAGCAAGCTGAAGGGCAATTTAAAAATGGTCTAGTTGATACTCACCCTGCAGTGTCATAGTTTTTCAGTTTTGACTAACTATCCATTTATTGCCCAACAAAGTGCAGAAGAGGCTTAGTAATTCAAAATGTAATTAGTTTTCATAGAGAACAAAGGAGGAGGAAGAATTGGGGAAGGTTTAGCATGCACATGCTAATGTGTTGTCCTCTGTGTATGCAGATGCACAACTTAGCATGGCTTGATGCCAGACAGCTCACAGCCCTTGCATTAATGTGTTAATAAATATTTATGTTTTCATATATTATATCATATTCCAAGGTAAACATAATTTATTTGGTTTGTGATAGTGATGTACTCCTTCTGCTGAAAATAAAAAGTTTTAAAAGCTGTGCCTAAAAATTTAAGAATAGTCTGTTTCCAAACAACTTGTCATGAAACTGTTTGGACTATGAATTTTTCTTCCATTTTTGCTAATAATCTTGTACCAGCTACTACAGTTCTTCAAGGTACGGGTTGTTCTTGCATTTTCTTTGATGTTGTCATTAAAATTTGAAGATAATGAAGCTTTTTGAAGACAAAATTATATAAAAACAGTATTTTTTTTGTTTTTTTTCCCGGTAATTTCTGGCATGCAAACATTTAGAATACCTGGAATAATACAATATACACAGCATGCACATTTTCAGTCCTTTAAGGCCAAGAAGTCAGTGGAATGATTCCTGAGCATAAACTTAATCAGGTATTTGAAGATTTAAAGCCTTTCAACACATGAGAATGAACTCCGTCAAGAAGTTTCTATTCCACACTTGTTGGGGTTTTTTTTTTATGGCCCAGTTCAGCATATTAGAGGACAGTTAACATTTTGGGGCTTTTCACTGTAATAGTCCAAAGGACTGTTAGTCAAAACTGTATCTACACTTCAACAACTTAAAGCTTCATCTCTGATCAGTCTGGTTATGCAGTTTTAGTATGAATTTTGTTTCTGGAAAATTATTTCAACTTCTTACTCCAGCAAAATTAAGAAGCGCTTGATATTCTTTTCTTTATTTAATAAGAAATGGCATAATCATCTGAATAAATTAAAAATAAATATAGAATCATAAAATACTTTACATTGGAAAAGACCCATCAACTCCAAGAGGAAACCCAGCACTGCCAAATCCACCTCTAAACGATGTCCCAAAGTGCCACATCTATGTGTCTTTTAATTACCTTCAAGGGTGGTGACTCCATCAAGATTTTTCCAGTGCTTGAAAGCCCTTTTGGTGAAGAAGCTTTTCCTAATATCCAATCTAAACCTTTCCTGGCATAGCCTGAATGCATTTTCTCTCATTCTGTCACTTCTTACCTGGCAGGAGAGACAAACCCTCACCTTGCTACAACCTTCTTTAAGGCAGTTGCAGGGAGCAGTAAGGTCTTCCTTGAGCCTCCTTTCCTCCAGGCTAAACCACTCTCCGCCCCCTCAGCCACCTCTCATAGTACTTGTGCTCCAGGCCCTTCCCCAGTTTCATTACCCTTCTCTAAACACACTTCAGCACCTCAATACTTTTCTTGAAGTGAGGGGCCCAAAACTGGACACAGTATTTGACGTATGGCCTCACCAGTGCTGAGTACAGGGGGAAAAATGCTTGCCTAGTCCTGCTGACCACACAAGTTCTGATGCAAGCCAGGATGTCCTTGGCTTTCTTGGCCACCTGGGCACACTGCTGGACCATGTTCAGCCACTGTCAGTCAGCACCCCCAGGTCCTTTTCTGCCAGGCAGCTTTCCAGCCACTCTGCACCCAGACTGTGAGGCTGCTTGGGGTTGTTGTGACCCAAGGGCAGGACCCGGCACTTGGCCTTGTTAAGCCTCATACAAGTGGCCTCAGTCCATTTATCCAGCCAGTCCAGGTGCCTCTGCAGAGCCTTCCTACCCTCCAGCAGATCAACATTCCTGCCTAACTTGTGTCATCTGTGAACTTACTGAGGGTGCACTCGATCTGGTCATGCAGATCATTGGTAAGGGTAATAATCAAGTATGTTTGGTTTTCTTGCATAATATCTTACAAGTTCTCTTAAAATACTTATGTGTAAGGATGGATGTTGAAATACTTAAAGTGTCAAGCTTTAGGAACATTATTCTTTCATTCCTTTTTTTTTTTTTTTTTTTTAATGTTTATTCTTCCTTTACTGTCTTTTTTACCTTACAAACATAGGCACAGATTGAAATGGATGCCTACAAATGGCACTGCTATTCTTAATTCAAAATTATGTTTTCAGATGATAAAGTATGAACAATTTAGTATAAATATTAGATAGAACCTTTTTCTCTGTGTGCATTTCCTCTATTCACAGGGTCATTCCTCTGAAAACTCCTTGAGCAGAATCTGCCCAGGTATTTCTTTGTGAAGCTGAAATACAATTCTTCAGTCTACAGACAGGCACTTTGCCATTTGCTGAGGAGAAGAGCTTTGTTTCTGCACTTTGAACCTGAAAGGTCAAATGACATAGAGAGAAGAAAATGAGAAGTATCGTGGCTAGGAGGGGTAGATTTCAGGAGTACTGTTTTTCTTTTTAAATGTGAGAACTAGAAAAAGATGTTCACAGAACCTGAGGCAGCAGTGAAAGTGACCTGAAAAATGGAGGAGACAAAATGAGTTATGGGATGCCAACAGTGCTGGATGTACATTGCTCTTGAGCGGCTACCTGACACGAGTTATTTATGAATGGAATATTGACAGGTAGAGTTCATGGAGAAATAGATCTCAGAAAGAAAAACACACCAAGGAGAGATGATAGAAGTCAGAAAAGGTTTCTAACACAATAGGAAGATGAGTTATTTGTCCAATCTCTGCTCTTAAAATTTACTGAGAGTCTAGAGGGCAAACTCTTAAGAAAGGGTGATGTGCTGAAGAATGGCCCCATGAATAAGTCAGTAAGAGAAAAGAGGAAAATCAAAAGGAAAAAAAAAGTAACAAAAGAAGAAGAAAGAGAGACTTCTCTAAAAAGTGTGTAAGAAAACTCGTCAATCAGAAAGTGGAGTGGTAAGGAACAAGAATAAATTAGTTAGACCCATGGGAAGATGATGACAGTAACAGCAGGATGTGAAAGAAGAGAGGAAGATAACCAGGAAGTTTCCAAAAACTCAGTTCAGATTCTTTTCAGACCTGAGAATATTTGAGGGACTTACAGTAACCTTGAAAGACGCAGCTCTAATCAATGATTTCTCTTTTAAGAATAATCACTAAGGTTTTACCTGGAAGTCTGAGAAACACCAAGTGTTGGCCGCCACACAAAACAGAATTACGGCTGGAAATACATATGTTAAATGAGATTACTCATGTGGGTTATAAATCTTGTTCCAAAGTAGTGAAAGAGCACTCATGAACCTAGCATAAGGTATTTCACAGAAGGGACTGAAATGTTAGTTCAATAAATAGGATAACAGCATATATTGATTAAATAAATTATTCAAGGTAAACAAACAAATAAATAAACAACCCTTAAATAAGCCATAATATAGTAAACCAACCTTGATACAAATTATACTGAGGAAAGAGTTAAAAATATTACACAAAGGTTATATAAAGATTCTATTAGAAGTCTTCAGACTCAGATCAGCATATGAACAGAGATCCTTTGATATTACCTGTCTTTTCTAGGAAAAAAAATGAGACACAGCTGACTAATGTAAAAATCATATAGCACAGTTCAGTGTTCTTTAGTGTAAAACTTAGAGATTTTTTTTTCTGTCTGCCAGTAAAAAGGGATTGCTTTTTTAGACTATTTTTCTGTAGGCATACTGCAGAAAAACTGAAAAAAAAAAGTAGAAAATGATGCGAAGAACATGAGTTTTTTTAATATAAATTACATATACGGACACACAAAAATAAACTTCTCACAAAATCCATCTTCAATTTATAAACTCTATATTTTCTACTTGATTATGATGGCATCAAAGAAGACTGTATATAAAGAGGATAAAAATTAACAGAATTATTTCTTCTGAACTATACTTTTCTTTGAAAAAAATGGAATCTTGCAATCATGCATACTTCAGATCTGAAATCTCTTCTTCAGCCTAAAGGTTGAGATTCACCATAAAAAATTAAATTCAGGCAACCATTCAAAGCTGAAGTAATGAACTATTCTCTGGGAAAAGGACATATATAAGAGTTCTAAAGAAATATTTATTCAAGTGCTTCTCTACACAAATTATGGCCCCTTAAGCAACCTAAATATATTAAATTATATTCTATTAACAACATTAAGTTAAATAATGAACATGGATGAAATTGTTATGGGTTCATACCTTAGTCTGTAGCCATATTAAATTTATGGATTCAGCATTTAGGAAAATAGAAAAAGGTGGAAAGCAAAGCCTGAACAAAGCATTTCTTCTTTGTCCAAGAACAGGGACTGTGTATCATAAGGTCAATCAGATAAAAATCTCATAGAGAGTGGAAATGAATAAGTGAGATTTTTAAAGCTATCAAGAGAGTAAGAAGGAAGAAAGAAAGAGAGAATGAGCAGGAAGGAAATAAAAAAAGAAGAAGAAAGAAAACAGGAAAATGAAAGGGTGAGGAGAAGAAAGATACTCCGTAGAGGAAAACAGATTTAAGATGGGTGGAACTGTATTTAATTCTACTAACCACTGATATTATGCTTCATTTATCATCTTTTGACACATTCCTGACAACCTGTCCAGATGGAAACTGTCTTCTTCATAAATCTGTTATCCATCGCCTGTGATGTTTTAATGTGTTACACTGGATATTAAGAAAAAAAAAAATCAGCATTTCAAGCCTTAGCTTACAATAAAATGGTGATTTCTGAGCTTTCAGTGAAAAAGTGACTGCATTTACTTTAAAGACAGGATCCAGGTTAGTGAATGCTGTCTTACCTTGCAGTAGTTTTCAGTCAAGAGTGTGAAGGACTGGACTGCTAAGCATCAACATACTGGCCATGCTCACTGTTTGCATACAACTCTTGAGGCACCCGTATTTCATTATAATCCCCCTGTTGGTGTTTAGATTCCATGCAGGAGGTCAGTGCCTAGCACTCTGTGCAGATCCTCCTCACAAAGACTGAAGTGGGACGTTAGATTTTTTTTCCTCTGGTTGACCAGAGCATTAAGTTTGTGTAACAGGGTTTTGATAGGGGGGGACACAGAGATGGCTGCTGTGAGCAGCTTCCAGAAGCTTCCCCTATGTCCAACAGAGCCAATGCCAGCTGGCTCCGATGGACACACCACTGGCCAAGGCTGAGCCCACCAGTAACAGTGGTAGCACCTCTGGGATAACGTAGTTAAGAAGGGAGAAAAAACCTGTGCAACCATAAGAGCAGCAGAGAAGTGTGAATGTCTGAGAGCAACAACTCTGCAGACACCAAGTTCACTGAAGAAGAAGGGCAGGAGATACTTCAGGTGCTGGAGCTGAGATTCCCCTGCAGCCCGTGCTGCAGCTCATGGTTAGGCAGCTGTGACCCTGCAGCCCATGGGGGACCACAGTGGTGCAGAGATCCACCTGCAGCCTTTGAAGGAGCACAGGCCAGAGCAGACGAATGCTCCAAAGGAGGCTGTGATCCCATGGGAAGCCCACACTGGAGCAGGGCCCTGGCAGGATCTGTGGACCCATGGAGAGAGGAGCCTACACTGGAGCAGGTTGGTTGGCAGGACTTGTGACCCTGCAGGGACCCACTCTGGAAGAAGCTGCTCCTGAAAGACTAAATCCCACGGGAAGGACCCATGCTGGATCAGTTAATAAACTGCCACCTGTGGGAAGGACTCACGTTGGAAAAGTTCAAAAACGAGTCCCTCATGTTCAAAGTTCAAAGTCCCTCTTATGGGACGGACACACAAGAGTGTGAGAAGTCCTCCTGAGAAGGAAGGAGTGGCAGGGACAACATACAATGAACTGACCAAAACACCCATTTCCTGTACTGTGCTGCTGGAGGGAAGGAGGTAGAGAACTCATGAGTAAAGTTGAGCCCGGAAACAAAGGAGGGGTGGAGGGGGAAGGGTTTTTATACAAATTGGTTTTATTTCTGATTATCCCACTCTGATTTGATTGGTAATATATTAATTTACCCAAGTCAAGTCTGCATTGTCTATGAAGGTAATTGCTGAGTGGTCTCTCCCAGTTTTTATGTCGACCCACGAGACTTTTGTCTTATTTTCTCTCACCTTTTCAAATGAGAAGGGGAGAGAGAGACAGGCTTTGGTGGGCACCTAACATCCAGCCAGGATCAAACCACCACAACCAGAATGAATAGCTGTGTGGCACGTGACTACTGCTCTATTGTTCAAGATATGAATGTGCTTTGAACAACAGAACATGGTGGCTCTGTCTACTGCTTGACAATTGAATAAAACCAAAAGCGTTCATTTGTTTCATCTGTTGCCTTTTAGCTAAGATTATATTTCAATGCAAATTATCTGTTTAGCATATACAAATAATAGGCAATTCAGCTAAAACACTGGACCCTATCACTCTTTCAGAGTGATAACAAAGTTTCCCTCTGTCAGTTAGATTGTGGCAGAAATTCTACACATTGGACTTGAATGTCACACAGTATTTTGCACCGTTATTTCTACTTTCAAGCTCTGAAATGAAAAGTACATCTATTTGGGTATGTGTGTGTATAACAACTAATTAATATATAGAACTCTTCAAGTATTTAAAGTGGAATAAGTATCCTTAGGTCAGATACTTTCAGCAATGTTAACCTACTCATATTTTTTTTTAAAGATCCTAAAATAATAGTCCTTTATGGTCTCAAACCAGGACAGGAGGTACCACATAAAAATGGCTGGTGCTTAGGTTTTTGTCACTATCATACTTTTATTTATTTTCTTGTTCATGCTGCACAAATACTACTGGTATTGTAGCAAAATTACTATTACTTGTAATACTTCTGAATGGACTATATGGAATGTTTGCTGAACCACATAATCTGTGTTCCTTCCCTGTTTAAGTGCAACAGCTTTATTATGCAATCATTCATTTTGGCCACATATTTTCTTACAAATTATGGGAACTCTAAGATCTAACACTAGAGAAGTATGATCCTAATGTTTGGCTTTTGCTATTTGTGTTGTGGAGTTTTGGGGCTGGGGAGGGGAGGGCAAAGACTGTGCCTTTTATGTTTCCTTTTTTTTCCCTCTTATGCATTTTAATGGCATCAGATTTTGTATTAGTTGGAATTAAAGATTATCTTCACAGTGAATGGCTTTTGTGCCCTTTCATTTGATTGGTTCATGCAGAAATCACCAAGAGGCTGCAGTGAATCACTCTGACTCATTACCTTCAAGTAATAGGCTAGACTTTTTGCAATTTCATCTGGCTGCAAATGTGATCTGAAAATTTTTATATTGGCTTCTAAACATGAATTCACAGAAGTTTAAAACCAGAATAAAGATCTCTTTTCTTGATGTTGCTAATATTGTCTTCAACAAAATTAAGACTGTAGTGTTCTGGCCTTGGGTTTTTGTTTTAGTTTTTTTAATTTGAGGGAAAAAATTTTCTACAGGGAAGTACTACCATCAAAATAGATAATAAAACATGAAACTAAGACTTCTCTGTTCTATTTTTACTGCTCTTACAGGATTTGTTATGTAGTATTTGGCACAAGAGATCCATTGTGCTTTAATTTTCCATCTGTGAAAAGGAAATGATACGTTATAACATTGTTTGCTATAAAAGTGTATTCTGCTGTTAATGTTTTTTACAGAAATGTTTAATTGCAAGTAACCTAGCAGTTATAGAAGTTAAAACTCCAGTCTGCAGGACCTCTGGAAGTCACCCTCTGTGTGTATGTGTCTACATGTAACTTTTAGTATTTATTTGCAAATTAGACATGAAAGTTTTAAATCCACATCAAATTAAAACATCTGGCCCCAAAGTGATCATATTAATGTGTTAAAGCAGTGACATAGCTAGAATCAAAACCCAAACTCTTTTTCTTCTTTGACCTACAGACATAAGACCACGAGCAGAGGCTTTAACGTGAGCCACTGCCCCAGGCGGTGAGAGTTAATGTCACACTTTTTGAACACAATAGACATAACAGAGCAGATTATTAGTTTATATAATTTTCATTCATTTATAATTTATTGATGTGTATAACTGTTTACCTTTAAAGGAGGCTTTTTTTTTGGGTACGAGTTATCATATGCATTTATGGAAACTGCAGTGTACTTGAGGTATATTTAACTTACATTATATTCAAAGTATATTTAAACTGTTGTTATATTCAAAGTATATTTAAACTGTTGTGTCATTAATGTAGAATACTTCTTCCTAAATCAAATTCAGAATACATTTATTCCTTGATGTTTGAGAATTAATGATAGCGTTTCTAAATTTATAATAATTAGTGCTGCTTTGTATGCATCTTGTAGACATATAACATCTAACTTATTTTGAAACATGTTTGACTGTGATCTTATAGAAGAGAATTCCCCAGGTGCAGAATCCCTGAAGACAAGGGGCTAATGTGTAGTCTCTCAAATTGTTTTCAAGAATCAACACTAGAACACTGACAGGCTGTATTGCAAGACTTTTAAAGACCCTAATTTTGACTTTTAAGAACTTAAGTTTGTTTGTTTAGTTGATAAACAATAGTATTGAAGAGGTGGTTCAAGAACAAATTGTTTTTCCTGCTGGAAATGTTACAAACACCATAGATGGTCTCAGTCCTTTCAGATGCAAGTGGTGCGAATGGTATAGGAAAAAATGTTAAATTTATATTAATGCCTGTAGTAGCCAAAGTGACAGAAGCAGCAACAAACAAAACCAAATTTATAGGGGAGAAGAGTCGAACAAAATTAGGTAGAAATCCTGTCTGTCCCAGTGGAACTAGGGACCTGGCTCTATTTTATATAAATGGGTATCTGGAAAAAATGGGAGAGGTTTTACTGCAAATGATTCTCACCGGAAGACTGAATATATACTCAGATAATTAGATTTTCTTATGAGAAGCTGCTATAGATGAGTCTATCATAAAGTCTTCATATGAAAAAATGGAGAAAGCAGGAAGCATAAGAGATGTCTAAGTGCCAAGACAGACTTACATTTTTGGTGAGGGAATAATACTACGGAGTAGTTACAAGGCCATATATTTACTATAGAAAAGATATGCAGCACTTGAAAAAAAATCAGAGGACTTATGAAAATCAGTTTCTATTTTCCTTTTAATCTCTGTCACATTGGTTTCTTATATGATCCTTGAAAATTTCTTACGATATTAAGTATCTTAATTTCTTACCTGTGATATAGGGATGCTACATACCTGCAGGCACAGAGTGGTCAGATGTTGCTGTGGAACAAGACTGAATAAAAAACTACATCCCCAAGAGATGGGTCAACACCCTAGACATCATGCTGTCAGCAGTGTATGTTGTATGCATTCAAGATTACTCTCTTATGCTCATACTTAAAATTTTTTTCTTCACCTGTAAGCCTTCTGAACAAACACTTAACTGAACCTGATCGATCCCTGCAAACATTCTGTTTTGATAAATCATTTCCCTCCAAAAAGCTTTCCCTCAGAGTTCCTTAGACACACATAGTGAGGTGTATTGAAAACCATGTATTGATCGAAATATGATATGTAGCCCAATAAGCGTTAACATTTTCTACACAGAGATAACCTGTATTCCAACACTCCTGCCACTGCAGTATGAGTTTTATTCTGAATCAGGATAGATAGTTGCAATAAAACAAGCCACAGTTTTGTGACATGCGCAAATGGGCCAAACAGACAATTTCCAGACAACCAAACACATTCTCACTTCTGAAATATCAGACAACATCCTGTGTTTTCTCACACATGAAATACCAGAGTAGTAAGCCATTATGCCATCTAGTTCTCTGGACATGAGATTTTAAAAAAAGGTGTGAAGATACAGTGAATAAAACAGAAATTACCCTTTCCAATTGTTTTCCACAGACTTCAGATTCTGTGTCACAGCAGACTTAAAGTGTAATGGTGAATTTACAGTAGCTCTAGCCCATATAAACCAGACCTTTAAGTATTCTTATTTGCAATTACTTAAGTGACAACCTGCAGCTGAATGTTTTGTAATGTAGCAATTCCAAGATGATTATTTAATGTCATGCAAATTGATAGGCTATTTCCAAGGCTTTTATGAGAGAGTAATATCTCTAAGGCAGATAGGTGAAAAAAGAAGTTCTACTAGATCAGGTTGATGGGGTCCCTCGCATTCAATTTTAGACAATGTGTCACAGTATTGATATTAAATGTTAGTGTGGAGGAAGAGATAAATTTAATGTCTACATTGGTTATGTCTGAAGCAATGCTTACTTAATATATTGATATAAAGAAATTTTTTTCACAAAAAAAAGGCTGAGGTTTGATACAAGCTTT
The DNA here is from genome assembly GCA_013400975.1 of Atrichornis clamosus. Classification (NCBI taxonomy): domain Eukaryota; kingdom Metazoa; phylum Chordata; class Aves; order Passeriformes; family Menuridae; genus Atrichornis; species Atrichornis clamosus. The sequence goes on along the minus strand of WBMZ01012911.1, from coordinate 63,967 downwards.
TTACCATCTATGGGTTCAATAGTTATTTCTATGTAAATGGAAAAAGAAATTATAACTTTTTGGCTTAATTTAGTTTGGTTTTTTAATCAGAAAGCACATATGTTTGCAGGTTGTACTTAAACCTTGTATTGCTTCATATAGTTTCATAGGTTTTCATAGTTTTAGTCTTGAAGCCCATTCTGATCAAACAAAAAGCAAATATTTTTCTTGCCGGCTTTGTAACTGGGCCCATTCACAATATGTCTTCACTCATAAAAAAAGATAATAAATATTGTTTGGTGCTATACAATGTATGCCCTTTTCCAGGAGTATTCTGTACATCCAAAAATACCACTTTTAATCCCTCCCCTACTTCTAACTTTAGACCTCTAAATGTAACTCCTTATTTGAAAAAGAATTTCTGAAAATTACACTTGCCTTTTGACCTGCAAAAGAAACATTGTTAACAGTAAAATTGGTACAATAATGTAAAGGCTTCCTTATCATTTGTCATTCAGAAAACTATTCATTTGCGTTGCTTATTAAAGTACACACTCATTTTTGCTATTTTAAAGTGTTAAATTGCTAATAATTCCTTAATTGAGCATAACGGTTAAACAAGAGATTATGTGGTCAACAACTACAAATATGGAACAAAAGAAGTTCCCCAGGGACACAGTTATATGTTGGGAGTTCAGGGAAAATATGTTGTAGTGGTTCGGCCTTGGCTGGGTGCCAGGTGCCCACTACGGCGCTCTATCACTCCCCTTCCCTGTGGGGTAGGGGAGAGAATAAGATGGAAAACAACTCGTAGGTTGAGATAAAAGCAGTTTACTAATAGCAAAAAAAAGAGGGAACAAAGCAAGAGTTTGCGCGCGCAAGCAGAAAGAGAAGTTAATCTCTACTTCCCATCAGCGAGCAATGTTCAGACACTTCCCAGGAAGCAGGGCCTCAGCACATGTAAGGGTTCCTCTGGAAGGCAGACACTTCAGAGCAACGAATGCCCCCGCCTTCCTCCTCTCTCCCTGGACTTTTATATCTGAGTTGACGTCATATGGTATGGAATATCCCTTTGGCTGATTTGGGTCAGCTGCCCTGGCTGTGTCCCCTCCCAGGATCTTGCCCACTCCCAGCCTCCTGATGGGGGAAGGAGTGTCAGAGGGACAACACTTCTCAGCAGTAGCCAAAACACTGGCATGTTATCAACAGCCTTCCAGCTACCAGTGCAAAGCACAGCACTGTGAGGGCTGCTAAGGGAAAGGTGAACTCTATCTCAGTCAGACCCAATACATATGTGAAAAGGTGGCAAAAGGTCTATTCATATTTTTGTGCTCATATCCAACACATTTTTCCTAAGTAATCTACCACTTGATCAAATCTGATGAGATATTTCTGTGTCTGAGCTCCATATCTGCAATATTTATGCAAGTAAGGAAATTAAAAATTAGTCTAAAAGGCATAAATTTTGTTTCTCAGTGATGAGAGAGAAGTAGTTTGAAATAAACAGCTTTTGAGGGCCTTGGCATCCATAATTCACTCACATGACCGCAGCTTTCATTTTAAATTAATTTTCTACACAGCCAGGTGGCCATGCTGGCTGCATATTATTCTTCAGAGCTGATTTGAAAAGTAAATGAACTCAAAATCCAGGCAGAATTAAGTAAGAACAGCTACCTCTGTTCTGCAGAATTAATTCAGAAAGCAAGAAGATATTTGTTTTTCTGTGAAATGTTATTTAAGGGAACAAAGTCACACCTAAATGAATTTGGACTGGTTTACTGTGCCCTGAGGTTAATTTACTTAATTCTGTTTCTCACTATCTTTGAATGTATCTAGATAAAATAAACAAAAGTATTTCAGTGTTAAAAGAAAAAGTTTTCTTTTTTCTTTATTTCAGTTGTTGTTGGTTTTGCTGATAAAAGCAATCCCAACAAGAATTGAAAAGCATTTTTATTAGCAGCAAGTTCCCTTACCCTTTTAAACAAGAAATTGGATTCACAAACAGGACAGTGTTCCCCCACCCAGTGGTTCTGCAATCCAGCACAACCCAGTGGTTCTGTTCTGTCTCAGGTTGCAGGGAAGTACTAAAGGCTACAGTAGAAGCCATGAAAGTATTCTCTCACCTCTTAATATGCTTGTTTCAAACAGGAAGACAAAGACTCAAAGAGGGGAACTGTTCTGTAGACTACAGTCACAAGATCAAGTGAACAGTGCTGAAGTAAATTAACTGAAAATCAAAAATGGGGTATTATTTTCAAGAACTTGGAGAATTCTTTCATCTGATTTTTTAGTAAAGATTTTTACTAGATGTAGAATAACAATAACTGATCTTTGTAAGTGCAGGTGCTAATGTTTGATATTTCTGTAAGAGTGTAGAATTATTCTGAATTTCTTTTGTCTGGCTAATCTAGTGCTAGACAAGTCTACTGTCCACAGGCAAATATTGCAGCAATTTTCAAATAATGCTGACAAATTTTGAAACATCCTCAAGAAACTGGAACTGTAAATACCCTTCCACTACTTTTAAGTAAAGCGATTAGTGTGGGAATAAATCTAAATCCTCTCCTGTTTATTTATTACAAAAGTGAAGGGAAGAATTTTTGCCCTTTTCGGTCAACTCCTTGCTGAGAAAGAGAGGGAGTTCTAAAGAGTTTGGAAAACAGATTGTCTTCCTTTTTGTTTACCATTTCTCATAATCAAAAATAGCAGTAATGCATCTTCAACCTGGATAATACCAGCTAAGGGACTTTAATCTTCTTAGGTTAATTTGCATGGTGATCCATATGGACCATAATAACCTTTCATTTTTTTTTCATCTGCTGTTGTTTTTATGAATTTTTAAATTTTTTTAAAGAAGAAAAATAAAACAGTTTTTCTTAAGTAATATTCAGCTATTTCCCTGGAGATATAAAGTGCATGAGACAAAATTGGAAGCAAAGGAAATACTGTGTTCTCTTAGCTATTAAATTTATTGTGATGTTTTGGTATGTTATGATCGTATCTCAGAGATGTCTAATTAAGGACCTTCTCTCCCTCCCTCCTGCCAAGTCTACAACAAGAATACATCATTTGAATTTCTCCCCTGGGTAAAATAGTGCCATCGATCTTGAGACAAGATTTTCATAAGCTTTTCAGTTTAAACACTAGCACACTCCTTTTAGGGAGTCTTTCTACTCTGGCACAGGAAGGAAATAAAGACTGAGTTTGCCTCAGTAAGGCCAGTTTGCTACCCAGGCTCAGTGAGAAAGTAGTACTTGAAGAGCAGAGGGAAGCAACACTTACTTCTGCCTTCCCTGCTTCATTTGGAAAGATTTGAAGTCATCTATGTCAATGAAGAAACCCTCTGTGTTTATATTCTCTCCTACAGGACTCTCTTCGTTGACACATCAGGTTTCTTGTTCTGTCTAACTGGAAATTCACCACATTCCAGGGGGGAACTAGAAAACATGTTTCTCAAAGTACCATCCATACAGAAAAAAATGATGAGAAGGTTTTGCTCTTTTTAGTAACCAACCCCTACTTTGAAACAAGGTTGTTGCCCTGATGAGGTGTATAGTTACCAGACAGGTTAATCTGGGCTCAGAATCTGGACTAACTTCTCAATTTCCAAAAGATACTGGAGAGTTGTAGAAGTGCAATGCAGAACCTGTGACAAGCAAGGAGTGTCATCAGTCTTTCCTATCCCAGAACAAGTGAAAGTAGAATACTCTATTGTGACAGAAGGCCATGAGGTTAATAGATCTAATTTCTATCTAGTTTCCACCACTATTCCGATTATTGCTGTTGATTGTGCTGCATGACTTTATTCTGACTTTGGGCTGCTGTATCAAACCACTGTCATATAGGAAGATTGCAGCAAAAACACATACACACAAGCTGTATTTTTAAATTTTAGTTTACTTAGGCTATCAATGTCATAAGAAATGGTACTTATTATTCTTAAGTTTCAGTAGCAATATACGTCAAAGATGAATCAAAAAGAGATGCTCTGAGAAAAGCCTTAGTGCAGATATGCAGTAGTGGCGTTGAAACATGGTGTCATTAAAGGTGGAAGAAATCTGCTCTGTAGTCTTCATCTGTTCACATTTTGTAGAGGCTGCAACTGTTTTTTTATACTTTACTGCTTTTTCTCTCACATTTTTACCATATCAGTTGTTTTTCATGTACTGTTCTAGCTGTGTTATGCCCTGAATCCTACTTTATCTGTCTCTAAAGGTTGAGAAGATATTCTTGGTGGTTTTTGTTGGGCCTCTGGTATCATCTTGTGCCTATACTCTCACGGTCTCTCCTACCATCCCATGCTTGTGTTCCCTGCTTTAGTTGCAATGGGTGCTGATCTTTCAATCTGTGAGTTGTCTCCGTACTGTGACCCAGTGCCTTGGAAACGTGTCAGTCTGCACACTTGACACTTGCAGCTTTTTAGTGATTCTTCCTTCAAACTCTTTAACTCCATCTGCAATGCACATAGTTTTTTAGAGGTGAGCAGACTCTACTCTCAGAGAAAACAAATCACTTCTTTGTCCAGAAGGCCTTAGCTGGCCTATGCTCCAGCCATCTAATTGGCCATATATTTAGCTAAAATATATTGTATATTATGACCAAGAATATCAAACTGTTTTACCATTAACCACACTAGTAAAAGTCTGAGTGGCAGGTTGGGAGCAGAAATGCTTTCGTTTGATTTTTTCTTTTTCCCAACAGATGATTTGTTCACACTGAATAAGTGCATCCATCCTGATGTCTGTTTGCTACAGTTTAACTTTTAATTAAAATTTTCCCCCAGATATATCCTTGCTGCCTTGGTAGGGCATGCATTTGCTGAGTAGGTATGATATGTAAATTAACTTTCTGATACTGTGAAGAAATTTTTTTTGGGTACAGAGAAGGATTGCAACAACCACACAACTAATGTATTTTCAAGGAAAAGCAATTCCTGAAATTGTTGTTGGGTCCTATTCTTCTCTTTATCCTGAATCCTGCTGAGTTGCATATTTATTTGCACATTTAGCTAGACAAGGGTAGTAGCAATATGGAGGATAAATAATGTTGCTGTATAGCTTGTCACAATTTCATGAAATGAAAAAAATAATGCAAGATCGTCTATTTGAATTTTTTTTCATATTTAAAAAATAATGGCAAGTTGCTTTAAAATAAGAATAGTTCTTTCTATTCTGTCACTGATCAGCGATTAAATGAGCACTTATGCAAATTGCTAGCTGCACATAGGCACATGACAATAGCTGTACTTATTCTTAGGTTTTAGAAGCATAATACCTGCCTGCTTAGAGATAAGGGAAGAAGGAGTTAAAGCAGAAGCTGTTAACTGCCTTTGCATGAGATCATTCCTGTAGTTGAACCAGAACTCCTAAATTTTAGTGTCCTCTTTCATCAACCTTCCTCAAAAAGCTGCTTTGTACTAGAGGAGTCAGTGGGTGAGTCAGTATTAGCAATTTAGTGGGTAGCACTTATGTGCTGTAGGGTGCACTGTGTGCATCACTGCTGAGCACAATACAGATTTGTAAAATCTGCAGTTGACATCAAGTAGTGGTTTTGAACTACTTTCTGTGAGCAGTGCTAGACTTTCATGGCTACAACTCTTTGGCAGACAAACCTATAAAATCTCAGGAGATACAAGTCTACACTTATTGCCCAAAGTCTCTCAGTTACACATATAAAGAACCTGGCAATTTTCAAAATTTCAGGAGACAGACAGTTTTTTGGTTTCTTCTTCCCATTTTCTAAAACTAGAGGTTTGGTGGTTTGTCGTGTTTTTTTAAATCCAAAATCCTATTATTCTTTTAACTTCTCTTTCTTATTCCCTCACTTTCTCCTATAAAGTACTCTGGATTGTTATTATTAATCATAATTATTATTATATTCTCTATTAGACATTCCATTTACTAGCACATTTCATTCTTCTAGCTTCCCCTTCTTTTTAACCCAGCTTTATTTTCTGCCTACCAATGGTCTGGATGTATGAGAGAAACACAAGTAATTGGCATTTCTAGACAGACATTTAAAAAGTATTTCTTTCTTTTTTAATAGAGAAATGCTCTTCTCCCCATGAACTTCTTAAAACCTGAAATTAAATGGGATACTCTGGAAGCAAAGATTGAATTCTAAGGTGCTAGTGTAGTTACTGAGTAATGTGTTGAGAACATCATCACATCATCACCTAACACTGTCTTGTTGACCAGACCTCATTTTTTATAAAAATTAGTTTTCTGTTGTAACTGAAATATTTGAAGAAAAGCTTGCCCTAGAATATAAGTTTAGAACCTTCACAGGTCTTCTCTGACACTTTTCCAGGTTGGGGGAGGTAAAAAAAAAAAAAAGTCTTGCTTCATATTTCAGCTTTCAAATACTCTTTTTCTTCCTCTAAGCCTTAGCAAAAAACCTTTCCCTAGTTCTGCCTTCACAGCAAGTCAAAAAATGGGGCCAGATTTCTCCTTCTGGTTTTGAGTTTTTCCACAGCATGCTTCCAGATTGTTGCAATATATCAGCACTTTCGATAGATATGAGTTCAAGTTTGGGTCATATGTACTTTAAATAGGACATTAAAAAATTGCTAATAGAATATGCTACAAGAAACTTTGTGTTAGTGCCTATGCATATTTCATTGCTTTTTTAATTCTGCTGCTTTACCAAAAAAAAAACCCAAACCAAAAAAACCCCAAAAAACCCCAAAAGCCTAACTGTGAAGTAAATATTTTTCCTTCATACGTTATATTTAAAAGAAATCATATTTGCAGAGCCATGCATTTCAAAATTGCTAGGAAAAATCAGGTTAAGCAAAATGATTAACTCCAGTGTTGTATAAAGCTTTGTAGTGGAATTAATAAAATCCATGTAAATGTCCTTCATTTAGTATTTTTTGATAGGAAGGAAGAGTAAGCATTTGAACCTTTCAAATGGTTCTTGTATATAGAGGCCTAAGCCACATGATCCAACGGCCTACTATAGTCACCCAGAATCTGCTGGGGCACTTCAGCCACCCTGACATCTGCTGAAAAAGCAGCACAGCAGACTGTAAGCTGTCCAGGACACTCTTGAAGAATAATGTTTTAATCTGACCAAAAGAGAAGGAGACCTGTTGCTCACTAAAACAGAGTAACTAATTAGGGATGTCAAGATTGGTGGTGGCCTGGGCTGCAGCCACAATGGCCTGGTGGAATTCAGTCTTGAGGTACATGGGCTATGTGAAGCCTAGTCAGGATGATGTATTTTAGGAAAGCAGATTTGCTGTTGCTTAAGGCAGCAATGGATGAAACCCCCTGGGAAATGGCCCCAAGGTATAACGAACCTGAACAGAGCTGGCAGCTCTTTAAGGACATTCTTCTTAGAGCACAAGAGCTCTCGATCACTATGTATAATAATTTGGACAAGGAAGGCCCAAGAACAGCATGACTCAGTAAAGATCTCCTGATCAAAGTAAAGAAGAAAATGCACAGACAGAGGAACCAGAGATGTGTCCCTGGGGAAGAATATAGGAACACTACCCAGATGGGTGGTGCTGCAGTTAGGAAAGATAAAGCACAGTTGGAGAAGGATCCAGGGAGACCTTATTGTGACCTTTCACAGTATAAAAGAAGCTTATAAGAAAGATGGAGAAAGATTTCATATAAAGAAGGAATTCTTTACTGTGAAAGTGGTGAGGCACTGGAACAGGTTGCCCACAGAAGCTGTGGATGTTCCATCCCCGGAAATGTTCAAGGCCTGGTTGGATGGAGCTCGGAGCAACCTGGTCCAGTGGAAGGTGTCACTGTCCATGTCAGGGCTGTTGGAAGATGGTCTTCAAGGTTCCTTCCAACTCAAACCATTGTATGATTCTATGATTAATTTCTCCTCATCCATTTTCAGCAGGTGATCCAGACAGTTTGGGGGGAAGAAGAGCAGAGAGGAAGGAAAGCTGAGAAAGGGTTGTGTTATATCTACTGAGAAAGGCTATTGTGCTTTAACAGATCGCTGTTTTCACAAGAAGTTTCTATGTCTTTATGTCCATTAAGTCTAACACTTTAGGTTAAACATGCACACAAAAAGCAATTTCTTTGTGGTCTTTTTAAATTTGTGGTAAAAGCTCAAGTTGATTTTACGTAGTTTAGAATTTTGTAATGGAAATTATGTAACAGAGTTGTGGTCACCTTGACCCATTTTCTAAATCTCCTGAGGAAATCTGTAAAATTATACATATGCCCACACAAAAGTTAATAGCATAGGGAAGGCAGAGAACATTATTGTGTTTCATTTCGGATAGATGTGTTGAGGACATTTGAGTCTGTTTAAAACACTGGAGTCTTTTTTCTGTGATTCATTCTATGAACTTGCTTTATCATCCACTAAAGAACCATTTATATTCAGAACATATAAAAATCCTGATATGATAAATTGATTTCAGTGTCTATTTTTTGCAGGCAGCAATAGTTGGTGTCATTGACAAAATTTTTATGAGAGAGAGAAAAGTGAAGCTATATTACGACAAATGAAGAAATAGAGCATTATTAAGAATATCTGCTATATTGTTAAAATAGAAGAGTAAGTAGAAAAACATGTGGCCATAAAAGATATATTCTGACATTTGCCATAAATTATTATTACTGTAAAATATTAATGTGGCTCACTAAGCTAAAAAATGCAACTTCCACTTTAAAAAAATCACCATCTCTTAAGCATATCTCACAAAAAATTATTTGTATGAAATATTTGTATCATTATTTCTGAATTTTTGGCAGATATATACATCATGGCTCAGCAGCTGCTCGGGGTTTGTGCTGACTTTTTAATGGCAGTCACAAAATATACTACAAAATGTACTACTTCAATGCCTTTGTGAGCATGGGGAAGGGGGAATTCTTTTTGTAAAGCAACGGCTGAGCTGCTAAATTACTTGTTCAATTGAGAAGGAGGGAAAATTGTTTCTTGGGGTTTAAAAAAATATTTATGAATCAGTGTGAACACATTCTGGCCAAAAAAAGGGGTTTTTTTTGCTTAGCAGTTGAAAAGAAAAAAAAAAAGAAGCTTATTTCACAGCATATAAACCATTTCACTAAGCGCTACTCAGTATGCAATTGTTTTCCAGTCTCTCCAGCTTCAATCCCATCTCCATGTAGGCTTTTATTTCTGGCAACTTGGCAGTGTGTTATGTTGTCCATACAGTCTTAGATGTCTGAAATTAGTCTGTTGCCAGTACTCTTTAACTTAAATTATTTCAGTATGTTTTCCGTATCTGTTATCCATTGCTCTTCTTCCTTTAGATGCTCTGGGGTACTGGAGCATTTTAAAATTTATGTCCATCTCTAAATCCAAGATCAGGTGTGCAACCCCACAAAACTTGCAACTGCAAATAAAGTCAATTTTGACTCAGCAGTGAAGCACAAGAACGGAAATATCTCAGTGTCTGTAACATACACAGCTTGGAGTTAGGACTTGGTAGAATTGTGAGACGGAAGAAGAGACCATGCTGCCTGCAATGTCCAACTGTTCTTAATCTGTCACGGACCATTCTCAACACTCTCAGTTATTGCCAAATTTTTAAAATCACTATTAAATGAAGAATCTTCTCAGTAGAATCAATCATTGCAAGTATTATATATATTTGCATTAAGGACCCAAACCAATAAAAGGGGAGAGCAAAAGATTTCTGAAGACTTTGTACTATCCCACTGCACAACTTAAGTTACACAACTTAAAAAATGTGTCTGAAATTCAGTCCAAATATATGGTACAGCAGCAGGCTTTGAAGCATTCCGTGTTACTCCTCATTTCCATTTTCTCCCTGCCTTAATGATTGAGACTAGTGTTGGTACTTGACAAGATAGAAAAATCAGATGCAGAAGACATTACATTTAATAGAGTTAGGACATCATTATAAGAAGCAATCTATAGTTTTTTTGTTTTCATGGAATATCTCATGCTACACGACTGCAACTATCTCTGTAGCACCAGCATTTCCACAACAGAGAAACTTAACTTCTTCCTCTGAACCCTTTATCAGACTTTAGGCACCTATTGATTTTTTGCACATGTGCTAGGAAAGTAAAACCAAACCAGACAGATGAATTACATGTTTATAAATTTTCATCCATTTAGACTAAAAAGGTTTAAATTTCAGTCCCTCATCTCTATTAATTGTTACTTCCTCAAGCATACAAAATTTTACCTACAAACTGTAGTTCATAAACTTTTACCTTGAGGTGAGATATAAATAGAAGTAAATGTTTGAGGGTTGCTTTCCTTTCAAGAGAAGTATTTAGAGCTGTATTTATGTGGCAGAGACTTCAAGAAAAATCCCTGAGGGATCTAAAAATGTCATCTTTTTTTTTTCAGACAGTGATTAATTTTTAGGTTCAGACATGGGAATTCCTTCCCTATGCAATCAGCCACTGGCAGTAGACAATGAATGCTAGTGAGTATATTTGATTTTTCTTGCTCTGTTTTAGGTCCCTTACGTTATCATTCATTTAAAAAACAAAACCAAAAAACAACAACAAAAAGAACATCCATTTATGGTACCTCAGTTTATAGTTTTGAGATAATGATTTCTAGTAATCATTTAAGAACTTCAAAATCCACAACTTTTTGCATTTCATATGATATTTTTTCAAAATTGATAAAAATATAATTTGTAATATTTTTTCAAATTGTTATATTTCCATTAACCATTAGATTTGCCTGTATTTTTTTAAGCAGCAATGAATGCTAGAGTTGGTTAAAATGCATATACAAGAAAATGCTGGAATTTAGATAACTCCTTAAGATTGTAATCTGAAGATTTCGTGTCCCAGTTCTTTATGGCCTGACTTGCTTAGCTTGGTCACACCTTCACGATATATACAGGTAATGCAGCTCTCCTCCAATATATGGTTTTCTCTGACACAGACTTTGGTAATGTTGCACTTTAGGAGAAATGATGCAGTAAGGTAGCCATGTCTTTAAGGGAGAAAAACATTTGGAGTTTAAGTCTTCAGCAACAGGAATCATGAATGTTGTCTTTGAAGTATTTCCTTCAGGATAAGGGGAAGGAGAGGTTGAAGGGCAATTGGATTTTTTTTTTAATTGAAAAATAAAAGATTTGTAAAGGAGAATGTATTCCAAATATGCATTTGACTAAGCAATTAGGTTTTCTCTTTATTAAAATAAACAAATACAGAGTTTTTCACAAGGCCTAGTGTTTGCCTATTTTGAAAAGACATACTTAAATATCTAGGAAGCATTTTCCAGTAGGAGTTAACAAAACAATGCAATTTACTTTTTTTCTTAAGATGGCATCCTTAATCAGTTTATGAATAAAAATGTGAAATCTTGTGAGGCCAAGTACGTATCTTTAAGAAAATTTTGGTTTTATGACTGTGTACCAAAACAGGAAGTGGGCATTGGTAAAATAAATTTTATTGAAAGAGCATGTAATTTTAAAAATTATTATTTAATTTCTGGTTAAAATCTTCTTTGCCACTGCTCAGTTTTATCAGGTGACATTAACCAACATGACAACACAACACCTACAGACTGCTTCTTATAATGCTATCCTAAGCCATTCAGACTTTCAGACTTTAGTATGTTGATTTATTTGAGGACAACCACCCTTAGAAGATTGAAAAGCTGTTAGAGAAACAAGATGGATAAAAGAAATTGTCATTATTCTATGGTGTATTTTAAACTCTCTGAATCTTGAGCTCTTATGGTCCAAAACTGTAATGGAATGGAAGAATTAAGTGTATGAATAGTTTAAATCCTTACCTAATACATCCCTGAACTTCTGTTATGGTATCTGTAAAGTTCAAATCTAAACCGAAAACTTGGAAATTTTGAGTATGCAGTATGATATGAATTAAGAAGATGTTGCTTTCATGAAAGAAAAAAAAACCAAAGCCAAACAAGTCTGGTATACAAAACAACCACTTAGACTCAACAGACGTGCATTTATACTATTTCAGAACGGAAAGTTTTTACAATTTCTCTTCCATAAAAAAATTCTATGTCAAAAAGTCATCAAAAATGGAATTTGTTTCGCTGAGATATAATTCCAACAGAAGGGAAAATATTTTCTGATGAATTCCAGTTTTAAGTGGTTTTAGCTAACCTAACCCTTAAAGGTTAATGTTTAGCTAGGCAACCTAGCTAAAGATTACAGGAAAGCAAGAGTAAGAGGTAATATAAGATATTAAAGTATTGTAACAGACTAACAGAGAGCATTAAAGAAAGCATAGTAGATAATTGGCTTACATTCAGTAATGATAGCACAATAGCCAAATTTCTTCCTCAACAAAAATCAAATGCAAGTATGAATGGGCGTGTCCAGCTGTGGACAGGTATGACATCAATCACTTAAAATTAAGTATTCCCATGTTTATGCTTATTTTCAGTTCTTTATTCATGTGAAGGCAGACAAGCTGAAATACTATGTTTTAAATTTAAGAATCTCAATCTGTTCTACCTTCTTATATTTGTGAGTCACTTTCAGTTTAATATTCTTCAGGTAGGAAAACAGCTCAGTATGCAATATGCTTTCTAAAAAACATGGGATTTGGTTCTAAATAATTTTTTAATACTGATCTACAGTTGTGCTTGGCCATGGAGTGGCTAAATTGCTTCCTCTGGCTATGTTACAGTGCTGGTTTAAAGCCCAGCAGGAAAACTAGACCCACTTGTGTTGCCCCCTTTCCCCTACCCCCTTCCATTTTCAGCCCTGTTCTCCTGATGAAGCCATGCCCCTGACACAATGTAGGTGGTATGGAATTAAACAGTGATAGAAACTCTACTCCTTTCCTCTATGACTATGACAGTTACCTTCATATTTCTACTGATGCCTCCACTTGTACCTCTCCTGTAAGAGAGAAACAGGTTTCTTGCCATGTTCCATAAAAAATTAAAATCTTGCATCTGATGTACATAATTCCTGTTATTCCAGCAATTTTGGGAATGGAAACCAGAGGCAGATGATGCTCAGCATGAACTGACTGGGTTTTGGTTTAACACAAACCCAGCTGCACGATATGGGTCTTCCATTGGTCTGCTGTGGTGACTGAAGCCGTGGTGGCCCTGGCACCATCCCTTAAAGGCTGCCGAGTGCTTTGTAGAGCAGTGCTGATAAATGTACGTGGAGTGGGGTTATGAATGGAAAGTAAGAGTGACTACATGTATGCTCAGATGATCCCAGGGGACCCTCCTTTGCAAGTTTATCTATCAGAGAGATATTACCATGCAAACTCTCTGCTTATTCATATCAGGTTTATGCTGTTGTGTTGCTTGAAATTCTCTGTCCTGAAGAGAAGCTCTGTTCTCTGCTGCTGAGAATCTGAGTAACACACTGGAAGATGTTACAAAAATATCTTTTGGTTGCCTTTATACCAAACGTCCAAACTCAGACAGCCCAGTTTATTGGCTAGCATTGCATTCCCTGGTAAATAAAAGCTGCAATTACTATAGTCGTATGTCTTCTGTGAGAGACTTTTTCTTTGCTGACAGATCATATTCAGGACAAACTTTTTTATTTTCTAAAACTTGGAGGTGAACGGTGGGGTGGTCATTTTTGAAACTTAAAAGCAAAAGAAAACATAAAGGTAAAAAAACTCAAATCAACTGAAGCTTCATAAGCAATGTTTAGATTTGTCAGTCTGCAGAATTGGCCGTATTTCCTTTTTCCATCAACAGCTCTTTGTTTAATAGATTATTAAAGGATATGGGCTATCAAGTTTTTTATTTCTTTACCTGACTGAAAATCTCTTACATTTAGAAGACTTCTCTAACCACTACTCTATAATTTATGGGATTCTCTCAGTCTGTGCTCTTGGTTTAGCTTGATTTTGGAAAGTTTTCTTAAATGCTGTTTGTACAAATGAATTTTATCCTACTGTTTAGCATACTCTCCTGCCCATTCAAGAGCTCACTTTGATTTAAGCAGTGAGCAGAGATGTAACACTTGAACTCCTCACACAGACAACAGTTTGTACGCTGAACTTTAGTTCATTCTAAATGGCAGGAGCCACACAGCTCACATTTCAGCAATGCAAAGCTTAAACTTCCCATTTCTACTCTCTGTATTTCTACATGACTTGCTGCATTAAAGTTTTCCTCATATTTTTGTCCTCAGAATTCCTCTTTTAAGCAGTTTCTCTAGAAGTTACTCTATTGTTTCCTAAGGTTTTGGCAGCTGTAACTTCTGCCCTACCCCATCTGTCTCCTCCCAGATGCTCACTTCTACATAGTTATGGGTTTAGGTATTTAAAACAAATAAATACAAAATTAAACATCATTGCCAATTTTCCTAATGATCATCCTGGCCCCATCTGCCCCCTGTTCCCAACAGATGCCCAGCCCTGTCCTGTTTCTTGTTTTCTGAGCCATCTCTGATGATAAACTAAGAACTCAATTTTGTAATGAATACCCATTTTTCAGAATTTCAGTAATCTGGTTTCTTTTTGATATCAAGATAGAAAGGCAAAAGCTAAGAGAACTTGTTCCTTGTCTCAATGGTTCAGCACCATGGGGGAAATGATGGTTAAAATACCTGAAACAAAAGGGAAGCAGAAGAGTGGATCTTCTATGTTTTTCCCAAAATACTGATTGCTGCCTCATGTCAGTTCATTTCTTACCTGGCATACATGTGTGCAGTGAGAATAAAACCTGGCTTCGCAATCCAGTGCATCAAGCTGTAGATTTATAATCATCTGGCTACTCTAAAGCATAAGAAGCAAAAATTAATCCTGGAAGACTGAGTTCCTAGCACTATTTTGCAGGCTTTAGAACATTGTGTGAACTGCAATATTCCTTTTAGCCAGCTCCTCAACTCCAAAAATGAAAGAACACTTAGTAGAAGCTTTCTTTGTCTATATATTGAAGTATTTATAGATGAGATACAGTCATAAATAAAAACCTCTCTCAACAAACCCATTGATTAAATCTACCACAGTGCTTACTAACCTTCAGGATTGATATTGTATAATAATATCAAACCAATATAGAATTTCTGTATAAAACAGGTGCCAAGATAAGATGCAGTGGATAATCCTGGTTGATAAGGTTCAGCAATCTATTTCTTACTTCTAAATCAACTTTAAGTTACTGGGGTTTTTTTAATGTACCTTGCATTAAGGATAATAAAGTCGTTTTTCAAGAGAAACTCTGTCAAAAAAAGTCAAAGAGATCTTATTTGTTGATTTCATGAGGAAGTTGCAGACTGCAATGAGGTCCCCCCTCAGTCTCCCCTTCTCCAGACTGAACAAACCAAGTGAGCTCAGCCACTCCTCATACAGCTTCCCCTCTAGACAATTCATCATCTTCATGGCCCTCCTTTGGACCCTCTGGTTGCTTTTTATCTTGCTCATATTGCAGTGCCCAAAACTGCACACAGTATTCAAGGTGAGGCTGCCCCACTGCAGAGCAGAGCGGGACAATCCCCTCCCTTGCATGGCTGGCGAGGCTGGCCCTGATGCACCCCAGGACACGGGTGGCCCTCCTGGCTGCCAGGGCACTGCTCACTCATGTTCCACTCGCCCTCAACCAGGATCCCCAGGTCCCTTTCTATGGCACTGCTTTCCTGCATCTCATTCCCCAGTCTGTCCATACCTCCAGGAGCTGAACCCAGCACTTTGATAAATTTCTTATGTTTGGTGATTGCCCAGGCCTCTGATTTATCAAGGTTTTTCTGAACAGCTTCTCTGCCTTCGAGGAAGTGAACAGCTCCTCCCAATTTAGTATCATCTGCAAAATTACTATACTAAGTATACTTAGTAAAATATAGTATCCTGTAGAAGTAGTAGTTCTAAGTCAATAACTATCTGTAAATATTTAAGAAAGAGAAACATAAAACAAGCCTTTTCTTACAATGTTCTGATCTGAGTACAGGTATTTCTTAAAAATCCAAATCTTTCCCTGATACCAGTTTCTTAGAGTGGTAAAAGAAGGGAGAAGGCATGAAGACAGAGATCATCTAGATGCAGGCATTTTCCTTCTTTTTCTAGTACAATAAGGTTTCAAAATTTGAGAACAGCAATTACCTGCAGGGATTTACTTCAGGCTTTGTAAGCCTTTACTTCAGATTAGGGACGGGATTAGCTAATTAGATATGCTTTTGGACACCTTTTAATATACTCTTTTTCTTAGAAATATTAAAAATATACTTTAGTAATCATTTTGTGAAATATTTGGAAGCATGCAGATGTAAGTTATTTAAAACACCTTTGTGCCTCAAAAAAGGCAACACCTAAATTTTATCCCTTTCTCCTTCAGCAGGACATACTCCTAGTGATGCTTCTGTTGTTCTGCTTGACACACTTTACTAAATTCTGGGAATCTCACCATCAATCATAGACTGAAAAAGTTAATAGCAACACAAAAGTCTGTTATGGTCTAAAAGTGAAATACAAATGCATTTTATTTTTATATATAGGAGCGCTTTTGTGAGAACAATGGCATTTTATGCATTAGTTTTCTGGCTGTAACGCATTATCCCAGTAGGGAATAGTTGGCACATCTTTGTTTTTTGTGTTGTTGGATCTCATGAGAAGAGCAATCAAGAAAGTTGCTGTAATGGCTATTTATATTAATATATGGGTACTGGACTTCTGCCAAGCAAGCTTTTTCCCTTATATGTCTAATTACAAGAGGGGGTTTTTTTGTTGTTGTTTTCTCAGCCATTCCAGCATCCATTCTAGAATACTAATCCTTACAATTAGCTGCCAAATGCTGAAGGTCTTCCACAGATTTGACAAACAAATAAGATTTAATATCATCAGTGAAATGATGCAAGCAATTTTCTCCTTTATAAAGAGTAGTTAGAAGCATTTGGCCTTGATGGTACCACTAGCTAGAAATATTATTTGATGTCAGAAATCTTAAAGACCTATTATAAAATATATTACTTGCTTAGCACCATTAATGTTTTGTCAACATCTTGTATTGTCTTAAAGACTGCTGCAACTCTAACAAATTAGATGTCACTATATATTAAAATTTTCTCTTGAGTCTGAGGTCCTTGATAAAAATTCATAACCACACTCCTTATGATATTAATAAACAGATCAAAATCAGTCTTTCACAGAGCTGGAAGTTATTGTCTCTATCTGTATTATTGCTCCCCAGTCCAGAAACTGAACTTGTGAACAATTTTCAGCTATCGGGCCAGGGCCAGCTGTGTCAGGTTGAGTCCTGAGCACGATATTGTTGCCAGGCTGCTCACTTGTGATAACCTGCCAATCAATTCCCACAGCAGCAGTGGTGGGCATACTGCAAGAAAAGGGCTGCAATCCAGGCTGTCGTAAGAGGTTAGGGCAAACAGATTTTGATAAATAAACATGTCATAAAAAGAGTGCTAAACAAGACTGTGGATATTGCTTGAAATCTTAATATTCACAGAGAAAAACCAGTTCTGTCTGCTATGCTGGTGATGAGCTTACAAGATATCAGTCCCCATGACTTGGCAGTGATATTTTTATCATTTATTAAAATACACCCTTTATGAAAAATTTCTTATTTTATACATAAAATGAACGTGCTACATATTACATGCAGCATAGTAATACTAAAGTAGAACATATTTTGTGGCAGTCTTCTGATAAAATGCACTTGCATGGGTTAGCTTATACAAAGAATGATATCATGTTCATGGAATATACTCCCACAAAATAGCATAACGAGTTATTTTAGAAGCACTTTTTCTTCCTCATTGTTGTGGTGTGACTATTCCACTCACTAGTTTAGGTGGCAAAATTACTGCCTACTACCCTAAACAAATTCTTAGTGACTTTTTGTGAGACTCGCATGTTATGGTTCTATTCTGAGAGTTATATAAACCTCTCTCTGTAGCAGCAAAAGAAATTTAGAATAAGGTCCACCTATAAGGGAATGGACTGACATGGACTGAAATAGAAAGGTTATCATCTTCCTTGGCAACACTCATCTCCTATAGCTTGGGAAAAGCCTACAGGAAAACTCAAAGGTCTAGAACATTAGAGAATTCTGTGTGTGATAAGGAGGATGTAAAAATGGAAAGCAGACGTGATTTAGATGTGAACCTTAGTTGCCTGAAGAGAACTGGAATGGAACACATGGAAAAGTCTACATTCTATTCCATGCCATTAATTCCTTTTGAACTTCCAAGAACTAATGAGACGTGGTAGTGAAAGATCCCATCTCTGGAAGCAAGGACTGCAAGGCTTTGGATTTAATTTGAATTTTGGGTTACCCTGGGAGGAGTAAAACCCTAACAGTCCAAAAAGAAAAGAGAGACAGGAACAGAAGACCTTGGACTGGGTCACAAAGGAGTAATTTTTTGGTTGGCTAAGTTTTGTAAACTGTCTCATGTACACTAATCAGAATCAGTAGATGATGCAATTAAGAGTCTGGTATAGAATTATCTTTCAGGTGCTTCTGAAGAAGCAATAGTGGAACTTTTGGTATTTTCTGACTGTTATTCCAAGTGCCAAAATAGGAATTGATAGAAACTGGCATGCTTATTAGTATTCCTCTTCTCATAAAAGAATCTGCTTTATACCTAAAGGAAAGCAACATTCTAAGAAGTTAAAGTTAACACCTTAGGTAATCATAATTAATGCAATTTATTGCATAGAATCATAGGAAATCAGAGTGGAAGGGACCTCAAGGATCACCTGGTCAAACTTTTCTTGGCAAAAGCACAGTCTATACAAGATAGCCCTGCCCCCTGTGCAGCTGAATCTCACGAGAGTCTGATGCTGTGGAATCCACCACCTCCCTGGTGAGATTAGTCCAATGGCTGATCATTCTCATTGTGAAAAAAATTTTTCTTGGGTTCGGTTGGAATCTCTCCAGGAATTAGTTGTTATTTGTTATTTGTAGTCAGGAATGATAATACAAGTCTCCAAAATAATCATAAAACCCCTCTAATGCTGCATATCAATTATCTTTATCTTTTCATCCTCTTACGGCTGTCTTTTGAAAGAAATATTTTAAACTAAGCTTTTTGACTCCCAAATCTCTGGGCCACCTATTTTTGGAGATAAATGGCATCTAAGAGGAACAGAGAGGTATAAGCTAGAAACACATGACAGAATACTATAGACAAATGAGGGAAATAGCCTTGTTTCAGAAAGAGAAGGAGAGAGTGGAATTGCGCTCCTTTTCTGGGAATGACACTCCCTGTTTTCATACACTGGAAAATGAATGTATTTTATTTTCTGTGATGAAAGGTTACTTAAGAAAAAATCTTACTCTTGGATATGATCATAAACCCTGAATGCCTGGTGTATGTTCAATTTGAGAACTATAACTAATGTTGATGTTTTTATTTTGAAAAACCTTCTGTTCTCCCAACAGGCTTAAAAAACTTAAACCAAAAGAGAGGCATAAGGGCAGTGGTGATTGGTTTGTTTGACCTGCACTTTAACGTTAAATTTAATTACAGATTCAAATTATTAAATTGGTATCACCAGATAGTCACACAGAGCAAGAGCACCAGTTAGCAACTGGGCCCTATTGCCATGCTATAATGCAAAATCACATCCCCTCAGTATTCTTGTCTGTTGATTATATGGGTTGCTTTGCTTACTACAAAAAGAAACAGAACAGTCTGGATTTATGATTGTATTTTCCAGCAAGTATTTTATCTGTCTTGAGATAGAATAAAGGAAACTTTCCCAACAACAGCTGGGTTTATAAGAAATTCAAAACACTACAGAATTTTCTGGGGTGTTTGCTCACTGTGGTTTATGCTCTTTGCCCAAAAGGAGCAATAGGTTATAATTAAAAATTGAAATAATGCTTTAGAAACTATGTGTTCAGATTCTTTTGAGTGGATAGCACGTAATATAGATATTTCAGTCAGTCCACATAGTCTAATCATTGCTGTTCAGAGGAAAAACAGACAGAGAGGAAAACCGTATCTTCCTTCAGGTCTTAGTCCTTCACTACACGTAGGTTCAACAGAGACATAATTAATAAGTTACATAAGCATTTTTCAATCTTAATATTTCTTACATTGACATCAAAGATAATTTTCATTAATTTCTCTCATATTTCAAAGTTTAGTAGTAACCATGAATTAGCATATTGAGCTTTGATGCTTTTCACCATGGTGGGGTGCTGCATGAATTGTAAAGCTCTGAGTAAAAAGTGAAATAATAAAAATTTGGCTTGCTGAGTAGAGTAATCCAGAAGCATGATACTTTAAGTGCTACATTTTATATTTTTCAGCTACAACTGAGCACAAAATCCACTTAAATCTCTTCTCAAAAAGGCTTGCAATATTCTGGGGTCTATATTAACTTGTGCTATGCTATTTTTTTTATCAAGAGAAAAATAGCAAGAGAGAGTTGATAATAGTTACTACTATAGTCCTGATCCTAAATGAACTTCCCTCATATTAAGGCATTGCTTTATGATGCTTTAAAAAGTGTTTCAGGTTTTGGTATTCATGTTTTACCACATTATATTAGAAGGAAAAAAGTAGCAGTGATTATTTGTTGCATTTCAATAACCAGTAACTTAATTCATATGAAAGCCTGCATTATTGTTTAAGATGAGTTGATGAGCCTTCAGTCGGCTACTGTAAATTTTATTCTATCTTCTTTATCTGATGAGCACTTGCAACCTCCATATAGCACGATATAAGTGGCTTGGTTATATTTAAAAATTTTTAAGATTACATGTCACACAAGGTATTGTATTTGTAAAAATTTTTTTAGTAGTTCTTGAAATATCAATTGTATGAAACAATACAGGTTTTTTAGTTCAAACCTGAAAAACCTAGTTGGCACAGTGTCTTGTGTTCAGCATATGACACCATTTGTTATCTCATATCGCTGCTTTATACTAAACATGAATTCTGTGCCTCTGATTCAAAGCCAGGAATTTTCAAGGACAAGCACAAACACTCCTGCACAGGGACTCAGGCAGGTTTGGTGGATTTTTTGGTTTGGTTTTTTTTTTCCTCTCTCAAGCTCTCAGCTCTGCCGCAAGCAGCAGGAGAAGAGAGAGTTGGTCTTTTTTTCCTTTCTTTTTTTTTTTGGGTTTTTTTGGTTTTGGCCAGTTTTATCAGCTCTGTTTCTCAAGGGAGAGAGACGGAAAGCAAATTTTTTTTTTTTCCTTTTTAGCTAGCTGAGACAGGGAAGTTTTCCTTGGGATTTTTTTTTTTTTTTTCCTGAAATTGCTTTTCAACTGAGCTGCAGTCCAGGATACCAAGTCATCCGACTGCCTGCCTCGCTGTGGGAAGGTCCCTGCCTCGGCCTATCAATGGGGGACCACGCCAAGGACTCTGTACTTTACCTAGATTTCTCCATCACAAGTAGTTTATCATTTAATATTGTTCATTTCTTTCCTGTGCCTTGTAAACAAAACAGGGTTTTTTTCATTTTACCTCTGTCCGGACCTGGTGGGGGAGGGGCGGCTAATAGTCTACCTTCCCCCAGGAGGGCATTTTCCTCCTTATATTGTCTCAAACTGGGACACACAGTAATGAAAGGTGCAGTGCTACTGAAGGTGTACTTTGTTTAGATGAACAACTTAACGATTTTTGGCAACAAAACCAAACAAGGTCTCTCTTGTCTGCTTCTCTACACATCAAAAAAACCTTATTACTTGCATAAATACATTAGCTTTATTTCCATTACGGAAGCAAACCTTTGTTTTTCCTGTCTCTTTTTCTTCACTGTGTGCACATAAAAAGAAAAGCCAAAAATAGTCTAAATTTTCCTTAATGTCTTCTGTAAAGATAATTTATAATTTATGAAATGATAGTAACAATACAATGAAACGTGCAATTTTCTTCTTAAATGTTTACTACTCAGGCAATGACTTATGGACCCTACTATTCCTTTTGTGATGCTGGCATATCACGCCATGTCAGTGCTTCAAACACAACCTTCATCTTCTACCTGTAAGTGCTGTGGAAGTGAAAAAGCTAATGGATGACAGGGCTTCAAATTCAAAAATTGCTGGCTTTTCACCAGAAGCAAGGTAAGTATTTGAAGGTCTAGGATAGAGCTTGTATGCAAATAAAGTTTAACATTAACTCTTTCATATGGTAATGGTACTACTGAGACAACAAATTAAAGGATGTACTGGTAAGGTCTTCCCAAGAATCCAGAGAGTCAAGCATTTGAAAAGTGATAGAAAATTTTGGCTTGCTCCACCCACATTTTTCTGTAGATTTTGGGGTTTTTTTAAAGGAAAAAATCAGTTTAATATTCAAAAAGAAAGAGGAAATCAATTCCAGAGAACATTTAATCTGGGAAATGTTGATAAATATTATTTTTCTTTTAATGAACAGTATTAATATTTGCATTATGTAATGATTTTCATCTGATAGGTGAGGTTGCTGCCCCTTTTGTAATGACTGCTTTTCCTTTTGATTTCTCCTCAAGATTTCAAAAGCTCAGGTAGGATAGGAAGAGAGTTTCCTGCCTGCCATTGCTGAGGAAAATCTCTGGATTTTGGTACACTACTATAGAATACAAATTAGACTAAGTTTTTGAGGTAATTGTCCAGTTTTACTCTGTGTCAGAGCATGTACTGTCCATCTTTCCTCTCACCTATGCATAGCACAGTAAAAAAAGCACACTGGAAAACAAGTCAACTTATCATTAGAGAGCAGAAACAAATTATGAGATACATTAAAATGTGCTTTTAAAATAGTCCTGATAAGATTACAATATGGTAGTTCTCAAGGGAGCCTCAAAAATTATTATGTGTCCCAAATTGCTCCAAATTAGCCCAAATCGTCAGTAAAATAGAGACACTCATTGAAAACGAATGAAACTTGGCAGGTCTATGAATATCATTTTTCTAGCTTCTTGACAGCATTTTGAATATGTCCAATCATAATCTATCATGTAAAACATATGTTTTATACTTCTGGATAAGATTCACTCAGGTGTTTTAGAAGGAAGGAGGTGAAAAAAAAGTCTTCCTAATACTGGAGACAGATATGTATTGTGCACAGAAAAGCCTGAAAGTGAGAGTGGAATGTGTCTCCTTAATGGACAAGCAGAAATTGAAATAGACTCTACACGTCTAGATGCTCTCCTTGAATTACTCTATGAGAAGGACCTCTCAACTATACCAGGTTTGTGTATATCTGGTGACTTTGAAGGGCTCACCCGACAGCTACAAGCAACTTTAAAACTTGGCTTTCACTGTCATGTACATTACAAGTTGGATTTGATTGTCCATATACAGACAGTGAGAGTGAGTTTTGGATTATTGTTGCTACACCTCTAAAATGATTGAAAGAAAACTGTCCACTAATATAATAGAAAATCCCTTTGCTGTATGTCATTAACTTGCAATGGCAAAAAAAGTCCTTTTCTATGTATAACTTGTCACTCAATACAAAGTGACATAGAAAGGAGGAACAGGTTGTGGCTCCATTTGACAGATTAATCCTTGAGTAAGGTATTTGAGTCATGTGTTTATCTTCATAAACCACAGTTCCATGCTTTTGAAAAAGAATCAGTAATCTATTTGGCTAATTATATGTTGAACACCATTTCCTTTGACAGGGCAGTAAGAAGAGAAAGGCTGCATTTGAAAAGGCCACAGGAGCTTGCAAGGAGCTGCTGTCTTTACAGAGACAGAGCAAATTTGAATATCAGCTTTTATACATTATTTAATTTTTAATTCCTTCGCCCAATACTTAAAATTCATTTAAACAGCATAAATCCATGACAAAACCTTAAGAGAGAACAAACTCTCCTGAAAGAATACTTATATTATACTGGGAATTACAAGATCTGATGAGGGCATTTCTTTGGAGTTTGTCAAAACTCCTCTGTGTTCACCTCTGTTACAATGTGAATTTTGCTTGGAGCAATCCCTTATATCCTAGATAAATCTGACCAATTCACTTCACTTAGTAAGTCAAATTTAATTTCATTTAGCAGCAGAAAGAAAGTGCTTAACTTCTACATACAAACTAAGAAACAGTACTTCTGTGTATTAAAAGGTCTTGCATGGTGAGTGTAGAATTTGCTGCTATGATTTCTGCCTTGACATATTTGGTCCAAAGCATGTAAGTCATCGACAGATTGATGTTAAGAACTATGTGTGTGCAACTGAATTTACATGCTCATGTGTGTGTGCATTTGTTCCAGTTTAGTTGCATCCACAGTGCAGTTTCTCACTGTGATATGAGGAAGCAGAACAACCTGCAGTACCTGGCATATGCTACCTTATTGTAGGAAAGAAATGGCAGAATTGCACAGATGCAGTCATAGTGCTGTTCTGGGTATTCTATACTGGGAGCTTCCAGTGGTCCTGTGGGAGCTTCACGTCAAATGTCCTTTCCACTAAACGAGAGAGACCAAAAGAACATCAGTACAAGCCTGTCCTTCTTCCACTTGACTAAGGCACTGGAATTCAAATCAAGACTTCTTTCAAAAAACGCTCAAAATAAACAGCAACATCTTATTAATTTTGAAAAAATGCCACACAACTTTACTACAGATGTGGGGACAACCTTCATATTTCTGCTTAGTTTGGGGAAACTTAGTAACATCCCTGATTTAATAATAGAAATGGTTTTTCGTAAGTTGTTGGGATTTTGTGTATTCTAGTTTTCTTGAGGAAAATTCTGTAACAAACTGTAATGGAAATCATTAGCTTTCCAAATATTATAGCTCTTTGAGGGGAGGTTTTTTACAAGGAAAGGGTAAATAAGTATTACAACGTAAAGGTTGAAACCAGCTCTGAATTTTATCATGTTTTTACTGCTTACTAAACTTTCCATAAAACTTAGGGTAGGAAATGGAGATGAAAATTTGCTTTTTCAATATTACACATGAAAGACCTTCAGCAAATTGCTTGTGTTAATGTCCTGATGAATAGTCCCAGTTACTGCAACTTTTGCCTTTTATTAGAGATATAGAGGAAGTTATAAGATATTGTTGCAGATACACTAATAGGTGTGTGTTAAATAAACAGCTTACCAACCCCATAAAAATTTTAAATTCTGAACAGTAAACTAAATTACAGAACATATAGGTAGGTTGATTAACCTCTGCAAGAAAATATTTTCCTTAATTTATTACCTAATACTTAATCTAATAAAGCACAAGCACGTGTTTATCCCCATAAATTATATGAACATCTGTTTTGCACTGAATGACCTTGTAGAATATTTGCTACAGTTTTGACTGATAACAAGTGTGTATTTTAAGACAGCAAGGACAAACAAAGTTCATGGAAGAGGTTCATGATGACAATGTAATTTATAAACATGCTGCATGAGTAATGCAGAGTACATGCACGCTGATAGCACAGTAATAACTGCTTATAGGACATATTTAACAAATCATTGTGCTTTCCATTGCCTTTAGTTTCAAGCAAGTTGATTGGGGAAGTGCTGACATTGCAGATGGGCTGTTTAGGGACAAATAAATGGAATATGGCATTCAAAGTCAGCCCAACTCAATAGTGAGTGAAAGTAATAATGTTCTGTAGGTTATTTACTTGCCTACACAGAGAAACTTTGTGCATTGTACCGAGATCTTAATAAATTAATCCAGTCAGGACTGATATTAAAGAGATGTGTTATCTGTACCCTACCATCATTTATGACAATAGATAAAGGAGTGATCTAATTCATTTCTTGTTGCTATTTATACATGTCTGACTTTAAGAAGGCACATTGGCTATTTTTGACTAACTGTCCCATTTTCTGATTCCCTTCTATCATCAGTCCAAAACTAAGGGAAATGTTTACAATATTTCTTTTAAGCTTATTTTAAGAAAGATGGGTAACATTTCTGTCAGCATTGACAGGTGTAACAAAATCATGCCTTTCAAAATCCAAATTGTTGTCCTACCTGTGTGTCTTGCCATCAGTAGTGTTTTCTTTGCAAGCAGGGTGAATACAGGATGGAAATAGGTCAAAGATTCATTTAACAAGAAATCTCTTACCCATTTTCATCTGGTTTGCTTTTTCAGGAAAAAAAATAAAACAAACAAGCAAAACATTTTGCAATTCAGGCTGCTTTGGGGCAAAAACTGAAGTTTGTGCTAAATAATGAAATGAAATCAGAAGGTGTTGCTTACTGAACAAATGGGCTAGGGGAATTCATGCCAAGGTCTGAAAGTGCATACTTGTCTATACACATGTACAAAGCTTTTTGGATACCAAGATAAATATGGAGCTCAGTCTTGTTTGTGGTTTTCACTATGTCCTTAAAAGTGTATGTGCCTGGACTAAAGAACCGAGTCAAGATGCTGCTTTACCCCATAGTTTATCCTAGTAGCCTACCTATTGAATTTGTGTTTGTCTGGGATAAAAAATCTAGAAGTTTTCAGCACTAGCAAATGCGATTTTTTGCATTACTGTGTTGTGCTGTTTTGTTATTTAGTAAGTGTTCACATACTTTATTAGAGACTGCTTAGTGGTTTTCTTCTCACCTGAGAGAAGTCAAAAGCTGCTGAGTTGAGTGAGCTTCCTATGTCCAGCAAATCCTTTCTGAAAAACATCCCAGGGATCCATATTGCCTTTCTCCCAGTGTATTGAGCAAGGGCTAATTTTCAAACACTGCATGCAAACCTTCATGTTGCTGGTGAAACCTAATTTTTTACATTCCTTATCCATAACCTGGTGGGAACAATAACGCATATAGCCAGTGGTTATACAGGTGCAAAGCACATTCAAAATAGACACTAAAGGCATCAGAAAAATGTGACATTTAACCAAGTACGCCATCAAGAGAAAGCAACCATAGTCTCAACTCCAAATTCTATCAAAATATTTAACAGTGAATAAAAAAACCCCCCAGTTTACATCTTTTTCATATATCATGCTTTTAGTTATAACAGAGAAAAGGAATACCTAGTAACTTTTCTTGAAAAATTTCAAAGTTGTGGTCCATTTTCTTCCTTCCAAATCTTCCCTTTCTTCCCATGAATAAAAGAAGGAAGTTGCCTATTAATGAAAACTGCTCTCATCATCATAGCAATGACTGGGGGACAGGAAAAATTAAATAATATTAATGCTTATTTAAGAAAGGTTTCTGAGATGCCCTCAGTAGTTGCTACTAGTAGCAGACAAAATTACTTGGATATTTTCAAACAATCTTATGTCATTGATGCCCTGTTTTATCTCTTGATTATGTTTTTCTTGTGCTTTATCCAGTTTCATTCAAGTGTTATCTTTTCTTTCTCACTTTCATCCTGAAGGACAGTTAAAAAGTATTATTTCTTAGCCATAAGTCTAAAGTATTTATACAGATATGTATAAATACATATATGTATGTATATCATATTAATAACAAATTACGTATGCTCTACTAGACTATACATATCAATCATCTGTGTATCTGTACATATTAATCTACCTAAAAGTTCTTAACATCTATATAGGCTCTAGAAATTAAAAATTTTCTAGAAGGCAATAGAACAAGTGCCCAACAGCGCAATGAGCGTGGACTGTTATAGAGAGCAATTAACCTCCTTCCACCGTTGTTGGTCTGGAGGCTGTATTTCCCACGCTGGCAGGATTCTTTCCTAGAAATTTCTTGCAGTTACTGTTTTACCATATGCTAGGGTAATTAAGCATATGATACCTGCTAGCTTTTCAGATGCTATCACATGGCTGATAAAATTTTATTGTTAAAAAAAAAAATCTGTAATATACAAGTAGGTGTTTATATTTCATCTGTATGGGGTTTTTTCTCTCTTTAAAAAAAAAATTCTTGAGGAATTTAAGAAGTTTGATTAAACCATTACATGTGAAAATGAAAATAGTAAGTCATTGGAAACAGTCATATAATGATGTAAAAATGATGTCTACTTTTTCCCTCCCTCTCTTCTTAACCAGTAGTATCAAATTAGTTTAGCATATTTTAAGGAAATTTTAAAAAGGTGAATACAGACTAAAGTAACTACTTGTTGAAATGCTGGGAAAAAATTATATAATATAACAAGGAAATTAATTCTCTATTTTTTTACAGGTGGATTATTTTGGTATCTCTTGAAACAATAATTAGATTTAACAGAGAAAAAAACCCCCACTGAAAATGAATGAAGAAAAGCTTTCTCCTGACTGTATAAAATCACTACAGCTTCAGCAAAACTGTTTTTTTGCTCTGGTTGTTTCTACATTTCCCGAATTATGCTTAGCAGAGTTTGTATAAAATAATCATAGTAGGTAACACTAAATTTAGTAAATATAAAGCAAATATTCAGTTAATGCTGAAATACTGATATTTTAGTATTACTAGCTCAAACAAAACTGGTAAGAGAGGAGGTCTCTTCCAACATTTCTGTCTCCAAATGCAGTTGCTTATGATTATGGTTCCTATTATTATTCTCATGAGCACACTGTTTGTAAAGTAAAATATTGACTAATTTGGTGTTTATTCTGTTGTTTTGTTGCAGTTTTCTTTTTTTTAAGGAGAACTCCTGAAGCTTTCTCCCTGAGTGGATTGCTTTAATACAGCATTATTCTATTGCTTTTCACTTAAATAAAACTATTCATAGGCAGAGACATTTTGAAGACTTCTTGACAAGAGTGGCTAAAATTACATAAAGAAGATTCTAATTTCCAGAAAAGTGAGGGTGAAAAAAGATTTTGAATAGATTATTATGAATGAAAGCTTTAGAAATTGGGATGAACTTCAGTAACATGCCTTAGGAAAATGAGATGTAAGTAGGGCCTGCTTTGAGTCTAAGAACAAAGCTTAGCAAAATGTTTGCATTTTTGTTCTAAAGAATTTTAACCTGTTTGGGAATTAACCATTAATGAAGATTTTGCCAGCTGAAGGGAATAAAAAATACATTGACATCCAACCTGGGAAAGAGAGCACTATTTTAAAGAAATTTTATTCTTCTTTCCTTTAAAAATTGTATCTTTAAAAAAACTACTTCTAAAGTTTTCAAAGAACCTTAGTTTTACTTTCAAATTTGGGATAACTGAGTGATTTTAGTCAGTGTCTGAAAGAAAAAATATTCCCTTCATTTTAAGGCCATTTGACAGCATAGGATTGGAAGTCCCACAAGAACCTGCAAATTCATCTCCATTGAGCTGCCAAAATGAGGTTTCAATGCTAATCTGACGTTTTCAAGAAATAAGGTTCTCGTTGGCAAATATTAGCCACAGCTGGTTAGGGATGCAGGGGATCAAGACATTCCGAGAGGAAGAGAGGAGCAGGGAAGTGTATTTTTTTGTAATTTTTTGGTGGATATGAGATCGTAAACTTCACCTATTTTATAAACCATTAATTTAAGTGAAAAATACTAGTTTAAATGAATCTGCACATTTTCTTTCTGTTCTACAGGAAGAGTGGTGATATTTGATCTCCTTTCCTCTCTAGAAAACTCAGTGAAAATAAATCTTGGAGTATAGTATGAAACATTCTCAGTGGATGAAGTGGAATAAGAGCTCCTTTTATGCTGCTAAGAAGAACTGATTAAAGTACATATACTTGAAAAACTATATAATAATTTCATAGGAAACTAATTGAAATAGCCACGTAAACTCTTCAGTCTCAAGGGCAACACTGAGGTTCCCTTTCTACGACTTCATTGTTTCAGAGCAAGAGGATTCACTGATGTGGAAAAACAGAATATAAAGCATTGCATACAAGAAAATTTTAGTTGCCTTCCTAACTCTGAAGACTCCACCCCATGAAATAATGAGAGCTCTTTTCTGATATATTGACCTATTTCCTCTAATTGTAAATGTAATCATAATATGGATATGATGATACATGACATTTTAAAAAATATTGAAAAGCTAGACAACTGTTATAGTAGTTCTCTTTTTAATTCTGAAAAAAAAAATCTCCTCAGCAATCAGTTTCTTCCCTTCTGCTCATGTTCCCCATCATACTCAACTAACACTCAACTACCACACTCACTTTCCTCTAGAATGGATTGGGGGGAAAAAAACCCAACACATACCAAACAAACCAACCACTGGACACAAATTATGGCAGGATTGGGATTCCATTGCAATTAAGACTTTAAATGCTGTTAATATAGTCAGTGGAGATTTAAACAAGTGAGCCTGGAAAGCTATTCATCTGAACAGGTTGTAGGTGCTACATGGGCAATCATTACTTTGACCAGCTTTCTTTCAGTATGACAAGACAAGTAGCATG
Source organism: Atrichornis clamosus (assembly GCA_013400975.1). Classification (NCBI taxonomy): domain Eukaryota; kingdom Metazoa; phylum Chordata; class Aves; order Passeriformes; family Menuridae; genus Atrichornis; species Atrichornis clamosus. The sequence goes on along the minus strand of WBMZ01012911.1, from coordinate 33,941 downwards.
AATATTGAGTTGCAGAAACTTTTATTTAGCTGCTGATCCTCCTTTCTTGGTTATATGCTCCTGAAATATATAACAAAACCTTTGGTAATCCTTAATTTTAATTTTCATCTTTAATTCTCTCTTCACTCTTACCTAGGTAAACGTGCCCAGACAACAGCAATGGAGATTATTTGCAATCAAAATCTGGTAGTTTCTAACTGAGGTGATCTGCTGAGTTCAGCCATACACTGGCATTGTCTTATCTCTCTTTATATCTTTCCTTATGTATATCGAACCATAATTCTAAACCTGTCATTTAAGGCTGTGAAGATTATGTCTTTACATTCGTGGATGGTAAACTAACACTCAACATTGGACCTTGCAGCAAACAGCTATAGACTAATTCAAGTTCCAAAATCTATACTCAGATGCTAAATTAAACAATACAAAGAAAAAAATTCTGAAGCAAAGAGCCTGAGAAGACTAGTTCCTTCTTTACATTTGATCAGATGGTACTCATGGTGTGCCTTTGTGCTCAGTGCAGGTGGATGGTGTTGTTGGACATTTCAGAGGAACCAAGCTGGGGCAAAGAGCTCGCTGCTGGCTTTCAGAAATGGACCATGCAGTGGTGGCCATATGGCCCTTATGGACTGTGCCTGAGTATTGGGGGGAGCTAGCCTGGTGCTCCAAAAGCAAGACCAATTGTGTACATTTACACTGTAGCTACTCCGAGACCATGGCCATGGAGCAAAGCAAGAAGAGACCCAGCTGACTATTCAGAGATAGCTACAACACAGCTCAGCTGAAACAAGGATTTCTGCCCTCACCAGACTGAAATCCATTTTACATCTTCCGAAATGCAAGAAATGTCAGTAATGTGCAAATAGAATTATAAAGTCATAGAAGATCAATTACGTAAATAATTCCCCATTATTTAAACGTATTTGTATTTCAGCATATTGAAATGCGTTGTTGAAATGCATATTTGACTATGCTCTGTAATGAATATACTCCTCTGTAAATCTTTCCCGGTCTCTTTCTTTCCTGATGCTGAATACCTGACATTTTCAGTCTTCTAAGGACTTTGCTTTATTCACCAAACTCCGTAGTTTGATTGCCACTGGCTCACAAATATCTCATGTTTTCAATTATAAGAGAAATTATTTTTGCTCCCGGAGGTTTATTAGTTTTCAGTTTCATAGTTTAATTTATTACCTTTGCCTCACTAACCCTGCAGCTAGCAAGGATTGTGACTTATTCTTAGTATCAAATGGTGTGCATTTAGTGTCCTTCCCCTAACCTTATTTATAAGGAATATATAAATTAAATTATGTATAAATACTGAGATCTTAAACTATTAGAGTTAGACCAAATGAATTTTCATTATCTCAAACCTACCAGAATAAATTAAAATTGCATCCAAAAAGCATTTTATTGGTTCTATGTAATGTAAGATATATAATATGAAAACACTTATTTGCAACTATAAAATATCACCTCATAGCAGGATTTGTTAAAAAAGCATAATTAGCATCTGAGCTGGAAAGATCCATGATGGATCAACAGCAAGTAACCCAGGTTTTTGGACATTTATATTGGATCATCTTCGTGATCCTAAAATAAATTTGCTTAGTCCTTACCTTACAAAACATTCAAGTGTAGTCTAGTCTAAGTACAAAGTCTTCATCAGAATGCATGCAAATACTTATCTTCTTTGAATTATGAATTAATTATCTGATTCTTAATTTTCATTATTATAAATCCAAAACTGAAACTCTTGAAGCCAAAAGGGAGGAAAGGAACATTGTATTAAACTCAAGCTCTGGTAAAATATATCAGAAATACAAAAGATTCTTTGCTGTTGCAAAAACTTTTTTAGCATTACTTTTTCTAGTTGGATTTTTAAGAAAGGAAAAAGCGGCTTCCTCTCCCTTCTTCCTGCTCATCTTTTGAAGCAGTATCCTGCATTTTACTCTGCTTTAAAAGAGCAGGGATAAAACATAGTTTCTTGCACAGGCATGTGCTAATTAAAAAAAAAATGAGGAAAATATTTTTTTTTTTCAAAATAGTGTTTCCACTATTTTTTAAAATTATTATTTCTACTAAGAAATCTTAGGAAACTTAACTTTTTTCCACTGTTATACTGCTTTTTATGTATTTTACAAAAAAAGCCACTAAACCCACAAGCAAAATGCTCTTTAAAATACAAAGATGGAAATTAAGTCCATGATAATCTGTAGCCAAATAGAAATTATTTTAGTGTATTCTAAATGCATAAGACTTTTTGCTTATGCATCCCTAATGTGAGTTTACAATGTGTTTGCACTTTTCTACTTGTGGTTAACAATAATTCAGTTTCATAACATTAAGAGCAGGCGCCATGTGAACCAGCAGTCCCTTAAAAGTGAAGGAATAATATTATCTTATATTCTTTCCAAATGTTGGGATACGCTAAGGGTCCCTTTAGTAAAATGGAAGTATTTGTGATATGGCTTTATATGATATATGATAAATGATGATTTTTGTATTGGGCATCTTTATTGGCTTTTGTGGGTTTTTTGGTTTTGTTTTGTTGGGGTTTTTTTTAAATTATTGATTTAAAAAAAAAATTTGTCTAATTGAAAGAGTTTAAATCAGGAGGGATAACATATCAGCCCACATCCCCAAGACCCATGAAAAAAAAAAAAGGATTGGTCAGAGGAAGTCATCATGTCCTTTGGTGTTTTGCAAGTTGTCATTCTCTTTCAGATGTTAATTTCAGATGTGAAATTAACTATCATTTCTATCACAAAGAATCATTTTAGATTACAAAATCCTAATGTATTTTATGAATTTTTTAATGCATTGGTCTGTTTCTGATTATCTTAATCTCCTTTAAATTAAAACTCTATGTATGCCCACTAATAACTACCATCTACTAATGCAAAACCAACCACATGTCAGAATGATAGTTATTAAAATGCAGTCATTAAAATTCGGGGGAAATACCCATCTATTTTAGATGCATTGAAAGCATTATTATCAAGGTGCATGATTCATTCACCGTTACAATAACTATTACAGGGAGTATACATTTTGTGATTAAAAATGACAGAGAGGTCAGCATATATCATTGAATATTGACTTATTGTGATTCCAAGATGGATGTGCAGAGGATTTCAAAATAGTCTATTAATAATAAAGGATTTCTTTCTCCCATGGTAGAGCCATAGCAAAGTAGAAGACAAGGAAGGTCAGCATGACATTGCCAATCGTTATACATGGAAGTCTGCTGAAATAAAATACAACATGATGCCGGGATTAAATGAAAACTCTTGATTTAGAAACCTTGTACAAGGGGTGAGGGGAATGATGATTACAGACTTTATCTTTTACTGAAGAAATCTGTGTGGCATGTTTACTATTCACAACAGAAATCCATTAAAAAAAAAAAAGATGTAGAATTTCAACATTAATAGAAAGTTAAAAAAAAAGAAGAAACAGTCAAGGATATCTGAAATGCACTCTGTGACTCATAACTAGGAAATAAAGCTATTTGCAAGCCTTTATGTAATTTTTTGAACTTGTAGAAGAATACTTTCTACTAGGAAGGGAAAAAAACTCCCCTACTCTGAGCTGAAGTACTGCAAGAGGCTCCAAAGCATAGTATGATCCTATCAACCAGAATGAAAATGTTTAGCTACCTCTTAACAAGAGAGATTATAGATGTCAAGAAAATGTTATTATTTCTGATTCTACTGAAATCAGTAGGTGTGTGCTTACTTTCTGTTTGGTAGGTATTTGATCAAGTGTTTGTACCATTGATCCACTTAGAATATTTATGTTTTAGCAAAATTATTTCCTTTGTCCACATTATTTTGAGGGATTTTTCAGATTATTATAAAAAACACCCAAGTAGATGTACTGGGGTAGTGGTTTCGGAATAAAATTGCCTACAGATGGTTTGATGACTTGTGCTTCTGAACTCAGAATACCAGTAAATGTTCAGGATGAAAGTCCTGCTGAACGGCTGCATGAGCTATAGAACAGGGAACAAATGGAAAATAAAAGCACAGCCTGCCATGAGTGATACTGGTTAGCTCTTGCCTACAGAGCACAAAATACATCAAATATACTTCAAAAACCAGACGTAGAACTGATGTCTTTCACAGTACAACTAATACACCCAAGCATCTAATGGGGTAAATTGTTTCAGACATTCCTTATTTAAGGGTCTACTTAGTCCTTCATTGCTCTGATCCTTTTTTTTCTCACGTAACTGTAACTTGGAGGAAACAAACCAAAGACCTTCTACCACTAACCACATTCAGTCAAGACTTCTACATGTCCAGGTTTTGTAGACTCCCTCCTTAATTAGCTCTTTATATATCTGTTGTTGTGTTCTTTTTTCAAGAATGATGGTAGCGTTCAAATGTTTTTTTCCTTCAGCTGGTTTTGAAATAATTTCTACTTACATGTTTTCACAGACACAGTAGACATTGGTTTGCATCCAGATACAGTTAAAGTGCAAAATTAATTTCTGATGGGAGAATTTATTTTTTTCAGTAAAGGTTTGGGGGTTTGAGGTGTGAAAAGCATTTAGTTTATCCATTTGATATGGAATGAATGGATAAAAATAATATAAGTTTCTCAAGATAAAGTTTGCTTTTACTCTAAGAAACTTTGAGAGACTGAAACTGAGGGTAATGACTCAAAACAATTGGCCATTTGTGGAGGTGTCAGGGTGCTCTGCTGCGCCCAGGTTTGCACTTCCAGATGGGAAGGAGATGAGTTTTTGGGTGTGTGGTGGTGAAACCTCTGATCCACATTGGACAGAGGGGTGAGCACCCACAATCAGAGGCTCTGGGTTTTGAGCCAGGTAAGGGAGAATGCCAATAAAAAGCAGATCCTGCAAAGTGGGATAGTGCTTTTTATCCAGACAATGTCTTCCCCTGCCCCTCCCCTAGGGAAGGGCACATTCACACAGGACATTCACACGTAGGCCTGAGTGTATTCAACCCTTCTGATAGCACCTAACTCACATGATTTTGCTGACATGAGATGCAGCTGTCATGCCTTAGAATCAGTCATAAACCATCAAAGACCCCTGAAAGTGCCCCCAGACCCACTTTTGAGGCCTTCCACCAGATGACTGCACATATGTTGCAGTAGAGCCACAGTGTTGCAAAAGACAATGTAGAACTCCCTCCTGCCCAGGAGAGGTACCTGGGCATTCCACCCAAATCTAAATGTATATTAACCCATTGAAATTTGGTTTTTTGTGGGCTTTCCCTCATCCCTGATGGATCAAGACTGGAACCATTGCTTCAACCAGCGGACATCAATCAAGTCTTATCGCTGGATCCACAGGTGGCAAAATCTTTGCACTCATCCTTCTTTCTTTTCCTTATACATTTCCTTAAGTGTTATTTTATGCTTTTATATCTCTATATTACTATAGATAATAATAACCAAAACAGCTCCATAGATGGTTTCCATTGCACGAAATTGTTCTAAAGTAACCCCTACATACATATATATTTATAAACACCAGTCATTCAGTGTTGTTTCACTCTAATCCACCCCAAGGGATCTATTAACAAGAACCTAAGATACCCTTGCCTTCAGGGGATGGTTGTAACAGGAACTATATGTACTTATTTAAAGATTTCTACTAGCCTATTATTTTATCATCCACTTAAAGCTTAAGGCATTCTTTTGTGAAGAATTAAGCAAGGAAGTAATTATATTTAAGCCAAACTCTAGCTGTCAGTTAATCTACAGTCTTTGTTGTGTCTAGAAGAACATCTATTCAGAATCTGTTAGTGACATTTTAATTTTCTTGTCTGAGATTGTATGTGAAATTGAAATTAATTTGCAAATATTCAATTTTGACTGCTAGGTGATTGAAGAAGAGCAGAATATATTCTCAACATTTAAAAAACTATAAAACATTTTTAAAATTAAAATTAAAAATTTATAATTATAAATAAATTATATATTTATTTAAATAAATTTAAATAAAATTATAACATCCCTCCTTATCTGCTAATGGTAGTAATGAAAAAGTTAAGTCAGAAAGCGGGGTCTATCTCAATCAAATAAAATAAATTTTACATATTTAACTTTTTCTTCCTCTTTACTTGGAAACTTTCATTAGTAGTATTAAATTTGCATTGTTTCATATCTTCTCATGCATTAATACATAGGATATCATGTTATGAATTTCCTCCTCACTGTTAACAAGACAGACAACTCTTGGTATTACACAGTCGACTCAGACACAAGCTGGACAAATATTGTGCAAATAATGTAGTTTCCTTATCTAGAATCAAGTGATGATATTTGCTGAAAGATTTTATTTCTTTTCTCTTTCTTTTAAACTCTGTGACATATTAATGTAGATTACACAGATGCTATAATGCACATACACTATCATACAGGTGGTTTGTAAAGACTATGCTGCAGGTTTCATTTTGTCCTTGCTAAGGATTTATCTTGGTTTTCAAGATCTAGAATGATGACAACAAAAGCGAGGGTCCTTTGTTAACTTCCATGCTTTAAATTGATTGCTGAGTAAGTTCTGCTGGCTGTCTATGTGGTATAAACTGTGACTTGTGTGTCTAAATTCCAACTTGCATGTTAAAAAAAATAAGGATGTTGAGTTTGGGCTCCTACTGTGGTTATTAAGTATGAGAGAATCTAAGGTACGATACCATTTCCTGAAATTAGACTATAAACCTTATGAAGTGTAACTGACTCAAAGCCACTAGTTAACTTGAACTTCTACACATTTTATAGGGTCTTTAAGCATAAAATTACTTAATGATTTTGCTCTTCCACAGGAGTTATAATTAAAGTAGCTGAAAAACTTTTGAAATATTACTTTGGCTTCTTTTTTTTGGAAATCACCTACCATTCAATGGCCTTCAAGCCTCTCATATGGCACAGCTGAAAATGACAACTTTCTCTAGGGACAACACTAATTCAATATGATAGCACTATCCAAAAGCAAAGTAAGCTGACATAGTGATTATCAGATAAAAGATCAGAGGGTCAGCTTGTTGACAGTCTTGTTCCAGTAAAGGAGGAAAGGAATAAGCATGAAAATATTCCAAACCTGCTATAATCATCAGTTTGCAGTGCAAAAAAGAATAAGAAGTGGCTAGACATGGAGGCATCAGTAATTTGCATTGTCAGTTTGGAGCAGAGTTGTCAAGAAAACTTGGTGCTAACCACATCCAGAAATAGCCTGTGCCACTGTCTCCACAGAGCTGGAATTCTAGTGGCAGGCAGCATAACCCTAGGCAAGTCTGCCTCCTTTGCTCCTCAAAGGAAAGTTTTGAAAGATAGCCAGCCAGGACTGAGTCATCCACAGAAACATGAAGATTGTAATCTATTGCACAACATCACTGTGGAACTTGGATTGCTACTTCCAGATCTCAATAAAACTGTTTGCAGAAATGTTAAGGTTTACACAAGGATATTCAGAGTATTGCTGGGACTGGCCAGAAAAAAAGCTCCTAAAAATAAATATAAGCATTCAACAGATTGCTGTTGTTTAGCTTTGACTCATTGATTAATTGCATTATAATTAACTACAGAATCGTTCATGCCATTTCCTAGGTTCAGTAAAAATGCAGTGGAATTGAATTAATGCAGTGATTATGTTATTCCATAGGTACAAATCAAAGGCAAGTTTATTAAGAAAAATTATGGGACTTGATTATCTTTCCAGCATTTTTGTTTACAATATTTATTCTTAAAGATAAAACAAATGCTCTTAGCAGGAAGGCAAAAAGAAAGCAATGTACAAACTTTTCCCTTGAAAGTGATGTCACCAGCATCTTGACATTTTCCAAATATTATCAATGATTCCTGTGATCACAGCTCTATACACCACACTGAGCAATAACCAGTAGTAACTAGTTTGGGAAGACTTTGATAATTTTGTCAATATGCACACTTATACTTCGTGGTAGACTATATCTGAGATTTCTAACATCATCCATTGTGTTGATACACCAGTATCACACACAGAAGCCTTGATGCAATCTTAATTTCACAGATTAATATCTCAGAAAATCTATAATTTGAATACTCTTTGATAAACTGCTAAATATTGCTATAAATGTAACTTCTATGAACATTGATCTGATCTTCAAAGAAAATGCTTATTGCATTTTTATTGGTGCACTCCAAATTAAAATTAAGCTTTAAGCACTATTCTAGCTATTAGAAGGTAACAATAGAACAAGAACCAGTGGATTATATTGAATATTGATATTCATGCAAGAAATAAAGATTAAAAAATGAAAGATATGTGTGTTGGAAAACAATGCAAGTATATAGATATATAATTTTTTACGTGGATGAATTTTGTTTCTCCTTTTTAATGAAAGTATTACTACTAATCAAATTTTTTTTTTAATACAGTAAACTCACATTCACATGACTAAAAACAAAGGATTTTCTTTTCTTTTGGGTTAAGCAGTGAAACTGATTCTATTTTTGGGAAATCATGAGATCTAGAGACATTTTAATTCTACCAGAAAGTGCTGAAAACAAGAATGTAGTCAACAAAAAATCCTTCTTAGAAAGTTGTGTGAAATTTTAAAATGCCCTACAAATGAGACACAAAAAGACTGAAACAGCCCAACAGGGAGCAAAAATGTCTCATTCATTCTCTAATACTATGGAAGGAGTGAAAAAATCCCAAGTCTATTTGGGACTAGATTTGACATGGAGAGTGAAATAACCCTAAAAACAGTGGTGCTATGGACACAATTTTTTACTCTCATTCTGTTACTTCTTGTACCTCTTACGTCTTTCCCTATCCCTATGAGCATTTGTGTACCTATGTTTTCCCTTTCTCTTTCATCTTAATCCCTCAGCAATTTCAAACAGAATCTATTCAGGGACTTGATAATCTGCTATGCATACAAATACAGTAACATTGTGATTGTATTGCTAAGAGTGGTAGCACTTTTCTGAGTTGTCTATGGACCAAGTCTTGCACAAGCTCAACTTGTAGCTATCTAGCAAATTTACTGTCTATATGTCACCTTAAGATTTTTTAGCTGTACCTTACAGTTACCACACATGACAGAATTTTACTGAATTCTGAATTTTTGCTGATTCAAAGTACTGTCTGCAAATGTTTTTAAGCAAATGTTTGGACATGTTGTGAGGGTAACAACATAGTTCAATACAGTGAGTATTGAGGAGAGTGAACAGATGTTTGACAGCTTCCATTGCACGTGAAAAGAATTTTCACTATTGTGCTGCTTGGTTTCATTAAATGGGTTAAAAAGAGTATAAAAATAAGCTGCATTCTATGAGACATTAAAACATTGTGTCCACCTAGTAGGTAGAACAGTTGATTTATATTGGGGTTTGCTATCAGAAACAAATGTTTTAGCATTAAAAACTGGGCTTTCAAATGCCAGGCACATCCCCAGGAAGTAAGAGAATTTGCAGCCAAAGAGAAAAGAACTGTAGTGATTTTACTGCGAAGAGAGAGAAAAAAAATGCAGTTAACAACATGAAAAAAAAATCATATTTAAAGCTCAGAAAACATAATTTATCACTGTTCTCAGGAGTTAGCAATAATAGTCCGAGACAGCAGAGTATGACGTCAGAACTAAGATGATTCCAGTGGTATCTATTATGAATGGAGTGAGAGTTTTAGACAAGCATTGCCTTCCTAGGATTCCCAGCAGTAGCTCTATTGAGGCGACCCACATCCCCAAATCACTCCCAACTCACAAGTTCTTAATAATGGCTGACTAGGTCTATTACAAAATGAATTATTTATTGCACAACACAAGATTAACAGACAAAAGATTTTGAACAGACTATCTGCTACACGGGGTAAACAAGTAACTACTACTAAGTTACAGAAAACGTGCACAGTATAAAGGTACCTATATTATAGCTAGCTGAGAAATAGTATATTTTAGGATTTCAATGTATCTTACCACGAATTGATGGTGGTGTACATGAGAAACACATAATGCCTGGACGAGAAGAATTACTGCAAAAGACCAGCATCCCAGTCTTCCAGGGAGAAGCCACACGTTTCCAGGGGTGTCCAGAAACACTTGTGCTGTGTGAGGGTTCAGTGAATCTTTTATAGTCTGTAAAGTCCAGGGACTGTCAGTCACAAATTCCAGCTTATCCTTTCAAACGAGCTTTCAGGGCAAGATGTTTATTGTTAGCTGAGAGTGGTACCTCCATGGCGCGGAATAACTCATCAGGAGCCAGGTGGTCCTGAGTGGGCCAGCTCAGCAATTAGCAGGTGCTTGTGAGGGTGGATGCTTCGGACTATCCTACCAAGTAACAAGCAATAGATAAGCTTCATGTAGCAGGGGGGATGTCCCCCTACAGCATCAGAGAAAGAGATTCTCACAATATATTTAGAGGAAAAGCATGAGATCTTCAAAGATGCCAGTGCCTCTTTGTACACCCACCAAATTGCTACACTGGGAGGCTCTAGGACTGCCACAACTTACAGAACAGATGTCCTACAGGACTACATATATAATTTTTTTTTCCCTTTCTAAAGTCAGGAAAATTTAAGTCTTTGTATCAACTTTCTAAGTCAGACAGAATCTCATGGATTTTAGTTGCTGCACTGTTCTGCTTGGGTCTTCTCATTGATTCTGTGCGATTTGCTGAATTCTCATCGGTCTCTCAGGATTTGCAGACTACATCCTTTTATAGCTCAGGTCATCAAGTAAAATACCTTTTCACTGGTATTTCTCCTTGTCACACCCCAGACACTGAAATCCTGGGGTTAAACTGAAGGTTCCTTTACTCTGTTTTAGGGCAAGGAGAAATCCCAATCAGATATTCTCAAGAGGTGAAAATCACACCAAAGTTTACTGGCAAAAATATAGAAAATTAAGGAACTTTGGCAAAAGGATTAAATACAACACCAAATTCAACATAGAACCACTTATCATAGTACTACTTAGCATTAATTCAGTAATAACTTCATTAACTTAGCATTTACTTAGCATAAACTTAGCCCATTTAACATAGAAACCGTAAAGCGTTTAAGATGTTAAGTTACCCAAAATGTTCCATGGAAAGAGAATTAGAAGAGGAAGAGAGAGAAAGACAGAAGAGATATAAAAAGCCAAACATATCGCTACCGACTCCTATGGTTGCAGCATGGGTGACATACAAACTCCAGGACACCACCACGGCCAGACACACCTGGCTCCCTCACAGGTACTTTTAAGCCTTTGTGGGCCCGCCCCCAAGGCGGCACTTCTTGTTATTTAACCAATCAGATGCTGGATTATCACGCAGGGTGTGATTGATTGACACCCTGGCCAATCAGAGGCAGGGTTAGCACCACCCCCACCAGCGTGTCAGACAGTTCTGCCAGGCGGGGCTCTGGGGGCGGGGCAGGCGCCACCCCACCCGGCAAAGCCTGGCCTGCCCCGCCTCACACCACGCACACGTCCGGGCACCCCGAGCACCTCAAAAGTGGCTCCAGGCGCTAAACTTGTCCCGCCTCTGACAGTCCTGGTATTGTGTAATGAAGGCACGTTCCAGAAGGATAACACTCTTGCTTTCTTTAAAAATGTGGTTGTCATGGTACTTCCCACATAGTTGTCTTTCTATAGATAAACTACTAATTTCAAAATAAATGTACGCTTTTTTGCTATCTGAGTTTTATCTCTACTTATTGTCTAGTTTTGTCTTCCAGCCCTTGGTCCTCATTATGTCCTATTCTCTAAAGAGCTTTCTATCTTATCGGAGTGATTACATGCTGCGATGGAGTCACCTTCCACTCTTGTCTTCTTCATAAACTAAATCTACTGAGCAATCATTAATAGAAAAAGTAGTCCTAAAGCAGATATTCAAGCTGGTATATTTCAGGTTTGATGTTACCGATAATCTAAAACTTCTTCAAGTGGGAAGTGTCAAACTGCCTTATCAGGTCTGCTTATAATTTTACAAAGGGCAAAGTGCAATTGATGTCCTCTAGAAATCACTTTGCCATACATGATCACAAGTGAATTGGTTTAATACTGAACTGGGAATTTAATTTCCTGACTTTCATGTATTTAATTTCCGAAACAATTATGATAGCTTATATATTAGTTTTCTATATGCCTTTTCATTCTAGCACCAAAGAATAAATTTTATAACAAAACAAAACTTATGAATACTGGAGTGGCAATATATATATATATAATGTCTATTTGAATGATTCCTAATAAAATGAGGGGAGGACTAGAATTCTTATCATAGACCCAGCAATGCTGCAATACAGTGTTTCCATAATGGAAGTAACTGAATGCCTGAGGTGTATTCAAATAACTTACAGCGATAAAAATAAGGCATTTTGCAGAGAAGGTTGCAATCACTGCATAAATAATGGTAGGGTAGGAATTGCCTGATGTGGTCGGGTGAACGCTTTGCAGTATTTCTGGAGGTAAGTTAGAAATGTTTAGGGCCCCAGTTCTTATAAATCCAAACCTCAATTTCGTACCAGAAAGTAGGATATGAATGTTAGCATCAACATTAATTTGTTCCTTTGTTCTGAAATTATTTATGGACATACCCCGCTCCTTTGCTCTGTAAATGTAGAAGTGCTCAAAGGTAATTCTCATGTGTTGCAACATTACCAAAAAATCCCAGTGTATTCTTTGTCCATGCCATGAAGACATCATTAAGTAGTGATTGCTACCGATCCCAAACCAAAAATTGTTTCCGCATTATTTTGTTTTGTTTTGTTTTGAGTTGTACTTGCACCTATGCAAGAATCCAGGCCTTAATATTCTATTTTACAGATCTAGTTTACAAATCATAACTCTTGCACAACTGCTACCTCCAATACATGTTTTTGAAGTAAATGAGACAAAACTTTTACAGAAAGAAAATGTTATGTGTTACTGTTATTAGCCACAAAGGGAATGAGTTGATTGAGTAGATCTTAGAAATGCTTAAAATTATACCTAGAGGCAGAGAGCAGGCCACCTACATACTGCAACTAATTCACTTGGCTCATTTTAAATTTCTGCAATGCTCTGGGGAGAATATGTGTTTCAGAATGGTCTTGCAGTTATTTAATTGGGACAGGCGGATTCCGACTGACTCACAATGGGAACTGATTATGGTATTTCTCAGTGGATATTGATACAGCTCAACCCCAGCCAGCAACAAAACCGCACACCGCCACTCGCTCATTCCCCCTCGGTGATATGGGGGAAGGAACTGGAAAGGTAAAAGTGAGAAAATTCATGCCTTGAGATAAAGACAGCTTAAGAGGTAAAGCAAAAGCCACACAAGGAGCCACAGCAAAACAAGGCATTCATTCAACACTTCCCTGGGGTAGGCAGATGTTCAGCCATCCCCAGGACAGCACAGATCCACCATGTCTAAGGTTTATTTGAGAAGACAGATGCTGTCACTCTAAATGTCCCCCTGTTCCTTCTTCCCCCAGCTTTATATACTGAGCATGATGTAACATGGTTTGGAATATCCCTTGGGTCATTTGGGGTCAGCTGTCCTAGCTGTGTCCTCTCTTAACTCCTTGTGAACCCCCAACATCTTTGCTGGTGGGGTGGGGTGAGAAGCAGAAATGGTCTTCACTTTGTAAGCACCGCTCAGCAGCAACTAAAACATCAGTGTATTATCAACATTAGCCTCATCCTAAATCCAAAACACAAGACTGTATCTGCTACTAAAATCAAAATTATTCCAGCAGGACAGGTACAGATGTAATCTGCAGTAGCACCATAAGCAGCACTGATTTCAGATTCCAGTCCCTATTAATTGATGTAAAATAAAATAGCTGTAAATACTGCTAGTTTTGAAGGTGCTATTTCATACTATAATGTCGGCAGAACAGGTCTTTATGATTCTCATTTGCATAAAGTTTATGTTTAATCTTATTAAGTCTTAGGTATTTTTCATGTGACTGTCAATTAGCAAGCATAGGCTAGAGTTTACAGCCATGTTTCTTATTAAAAAAAACCAAACTAATACAGATTTAATTTTGCATTATTTCTAAAGTCAGAGTTTCCATTTAAAACTGTGTGACTTGCCAAGTGATTTTGCAGGGTCAAGTCAGACTTCATGACAACGGGGCACTCCCTCATTTGTGGCTTTGGGGTTTTGATCATGTTTTGTTTCTAAGTGCTATGAGAAAGGAATGTGCAACCCCGTCATGGCCCTTCATACCATGTCATAATTCAGAATACCAATCATTAAACTCACATCATCAGGCAGGTACTCCAAATCTGTTGTTCTGGATAATGGTGTCTCTCTATTGCCTGCAGCACTCCAGTCCTCTCTGACTTAGAAGCACACTTCCCAGGGAATTGTATGGAATGTTTCTCTTCACTGATCTCATCCTGCCAAATGCTCCATGTGAAAGGGGGCAATTATCCTAATGGAATTACCTTGCCCAGTATCTTTCAATTATATTTAGTAAGTAAGTCAGTCCATTTTTTCTGGTCTTTGCTGTTTGCCGTTTTTTTTTTTTGGCTGCTCATATTAGGTCTTATTGAACGAGGGTTTTTGCAATACCCATTTAGCTGGTTTAAAATATAGCGCAGTTTTTCTTCATTGCATCTTGTTCTGGTTTGTGGCTGTAGTAAAACCTGTGCTTCTTAAAAGGGCTGGGAAAGGAACCTTTCTTAAACTGCCTGGCTTATGGATTTCTTTTTGCTGTCATCAATGCAGGAGGCAGCAGGTTATTACGTTTTGCTCTGGCTTGTGCCCTCTGATTGATATGATTGTGTTGGATTTAAAATTCCATCCTGTCAAGTCTTGTAATGCTTGTTGCTACCAGACAGTACCTTGTGTAGAGTCTAGATAAGGTATATTTCGGTTTCATTTTGCTATACCACTGAAAGTATTAATTAAAAAAAAAAAGTGGTTTGGAGTGAGACTCTAAAGGTGAAATCCTATTGAAATCAATACAAATCCCAATTTCAATGAGACCTAAGAATTTTACTTTGAATATTGATATGTTCAGTGATATTTGAAGATATTTACCCATGCCATATTCTGATTATTTATTCTTTTAAATTTGTGTTCATTTTGGTTTTAAAACTGTCCTTTTTTTGCTGTGTAGCTGTGAAATCATTTACTGTGAAGTCTGCTTAGACATGATTGTTTTTACACAATTTATATAACTAATCCTCTATAAAAGGTGTACATAAGTGACTGCAGCTTTTTGTTGAAGTACAGTAGGTCTACCACTTTGTGGTTAATTTATGTCAATCATGATTTGTGCTTTGGTTCAATGACCTTTTCCTTTAATTGGTGTATCCAGGACAAAAAATGTATTCTCTCTTTGAGGGAAAAAAAGAAAATTTAATAGCTACTAGCATAAGCACTTTTCTGAATCAGAGAATGGAAATAGCACCTAAATTCCAATTCTCTTGACAGTTTATTAGCAGACTAGGTAGAAGAATCTGTTCATCTAGTCAGGTAAATCTTAGGTGCAGAGAGGATTTTTTGTGGCAAAGATATTAAAAGTATATTAAATATCATATCTATTTTCTCTTTCTTCATCAAAGAAATGTTGGTCTCCCTAAAGGTAAAATAGAGAATATTTGGAGGAATAATTGAGTTGCTAAAAGTCCTTCATTAATGGAAGGACTGTTAGTCATGTTCTACTTCTAAAGGTCAGAGCAAGTGTTCAGAGCTCTAAACTCTCTCATTTTAGATGGAAAATCTTCCAGATTCCACAATAAAAAGTCCTAGAAAATAATGGCCATGAGAAAGTCCAGATGTACTAATGGCATCGCTTTTGCAATTGCTCATAGGCACATTCAAAAGAAAGATATAACTAAAAACTTCATAAACTTTCAGTCCCCGAGACCTTTGGAAGCAAGAAGAAGACAGCATGACATCTCAAATCAAATAGTGACACTACTTCTTCATGTTTCTGTTGTTATGACTTGTGATTGCCTTGTAAAATTGTATGTACTAGGTTTGTGTAGAAATCATTTCCAATAATTTTGCCAAAGAGTGTGATAAATCATTACGTCACTTTATAGTGCTAACAGCCCAATGGTATTGAATTGCATATTCCATTTGAAAAAAAAAACCAAAAAAACCTCACAAAACAAAACATAAAACACCTTGCCTTTTTGCATTTGTTGCAACTGAAATGAATTTTAGAATGCAAGCCATATGCAGCTGAATATTCCAATTCAGAGTTTGAAGTAACCTCTCCTAATGAAAAGCAAATTATTCTAGCTAGGCTATGAAATAATACAGGACCAGATCAAGTGTTAAGCCTATTATATGCATATAAAATTATATAGAGGGAGATATAGATATATATGTTCATACAAGTGCAGAACATGAGAATTTTAGAATGTCAAGCTGCATTAAGCAGTCTCTCTCTGCTGAATAATTTATAAATCCAAGACACAGCAGATAGAATCAGTCACAGAATCAGAAAAAAGGCTAACCAGCATGAGGTGGTATAAGATTATATGCAGCTACAATACACCTCATGAGTTGTTGACTAGATTTCAGGGCTTTTGTTCTCCAGGTAGATTAGCAATACCACAAACACACAGATTATGTCATTTCAATATCCACAGACTTTTCAGAGTTCTTTTGATATAGTATAAAGTTTTGTGAAGTCATTGAATTAGATTGTATAAATGAAATATAAGACCTTTTAGACCTTTACCTCATAGCAGGTTTTAGTGTTACTATGGCTAAGACTGCTTTTCTCTCCCTTTAAAATTGAATGGTCAAACACAAAAAGGAAAAGGAGAAAGGTAAAGATTTTTAAGCTGCATACTTTGGTAATGCCAGGCTCATTATAAAAGAAGGATTTCTTAGAGAAATACAGAACATGCTCTAGAAAGATCCATTATGAAACTGTCCAGATGCCAACTGAGAGGAAATGGGTGTAAGGAAATAATTCTAAAATAACATGCACAGTAATTCTTTTTGTTGTTGTTTTGGTTTGCCATATCAGTTGTTATAACTTTAAGTTTGTTAAAGGGCATTCTGCAAGGAAGATAATTATGATTTTGGTATGTTAATGAACACTTTTATTGTTTTGATCATTTTGAGTAGATAGTCATAAATAAAACATTCCTTCCCTCTTCTCTGCTTCTGCAGTAATATTTTTTAGGCAAAGAGAAGATAATTTGTTGTTTTAATAAAATTTGTTTGACGTTGTTACTATGTAGCTTGTGGTAATGAGCTCATGGTCTGTTAATAGAGCTGGACAGTCTCAGCAAAACAGTTGCTTTAGGGTGTGCCCAAAGCAGAGGACATTGTACTGTCTCCTACACCGGCAGAGACTGCAAAGTCTCTGTCTGCTCTTTTTCCCTTTTTATTCAACAATTTATAATGCAGCATACTTACAAAATATTTACAGTGCTCACTTGCATAATTAATGGCAATGAAAGGGGAAGGGGAATTTGGAGCTTCCTTAATGCTCATCTCCTCCTCCATTCCACACTATCAACCCTCATTCTTCACAGAGGAAATGTGCATAAAGCACTGTCTGCCATTGGAATAGCCCCACAGTGGCTTTACTTGCAATAATGAGTTTGGCACCTATGAGATGCTGTGCTTGCTGAAATGAACAGGATAACTTCTTGCTGCTTAAGAAAATCTATTCCACTCCCATTGCTTACTATCTAACGTGAAGGAAAAGCTCAGTCTTCACATTTACATTAATGCTGTATCAGTCCTTAACTAATCTGTCATGCTAGGACAAGTAGAGGGAGGGAGATTTTTGCATACTCCCTCCCTATTTTACCAAACAGTCCGTTATGAAGGCATATTGGCTCAGAAATACCAGAGTATTCTTTCCTTTTAAAGTAGGCTGTGAAGGAGAAGTCTGAATTACAAGTGAGAAAGAACTCTTACAGATATTCATTACTGTGCAGAGTATTGAGAATCATGATCCACTTTACCACACTTGGATTTTGTTGCAGTGTGGTTTTGTTTACTTTCCTACTACCAGGACTACTATGACAAAGTATCACTCTGGTAATTTTTGGTTTATGAAAAGCTGCATTTTTCAATTGTGAAGGTATCAGTTTAAAAACCCCACACTCCTCTGAATTTTTCTGTTGAAATGGTAGTAATCCAGTGAGAGAAATCTGAACATATGAATCTGCAGCTATATGAAAACACATGCTTTACATTATTTTCCTTGGTGAAAAAGAAACCCAGCTATGCTTAAAAACCAAGAAGGTCAAATATACTTTCTCCAGAAAATGGAACTCCACCCATAGCAGTCAGCGAACAAACGAACAAAACCAAACCAAAGCAACAACAACAAAACCCCCAAACAAACAAACAAAAAAAAGGTACTAGATTTTTAAGAGCTGAGATGAAATTTGAGAAAACTTAGAGCTGAAGATGTGAAAAAAATTCCTTGCAATATTGAGATGCAGAATGCATATATGTGATACAAGGAGGAAAGGTGCGTGCAATATTGCAGTGTAACTAAGTTGTTTTGCAGCTGCCTTTGCTGTTGTTCCGTTGTTATTAATAACAGTCATCGATGACATTTTTCATTGGCCAATCTTCAGTAGTAAACTAGAGGGGTTTAAAAGTACAGAGGAAAGAATACTTCTAACCAGGGCAGAATACTACTTTGCAGTGAGGGTAGTAGAAGTAATCCATTCAGACTACAACTGGTTCTACCATAACCTTTCAGTTGCTCTTACAATACCGTAAAGTCTCTTCAGCAGTCACTTTTGTTAATAAGATATGCATTCACTGTTAATAAAATTGAGAAACTACCAAATTACATCAGGGACACTGAGAAAAATTAATTGCAGCAACAAGTAATCAAGATCAGATTATATATAAAATTATAGATTAATGTTTAAGGACAAAGCAACTTTTTCCATTCTCAGAAAAACATGTACTCAACCTCTTCAACAGGATCTGGAAAGTGGATATCTGCAGGTGACCGCTGTAGCAATCAAATCATAATTTTCTTGCCCACTATAAGGTCTCTGCATTAAAGTCTCATTTACAGGCTTTTTTAGCCTAGAAATTATTTTATTCTTTCCTGCAAAGTGGTGCAAAAAGGTGGTGAGCTCTGCCCTCCCATCACATAGAAACTCAGAACACTATGTGCAGGTGAATGGTATCAAGGAAGAAATATGTTCGACACCTCTAAGGCAGAGAATAGAACTGAACATCGAGGAGAGGTCTGAATGGAGCTGGTGAATGAACTGAACAAAAAACTGTTCTTTTAAAAGGAAGTGGTGATTACTGCAACATTTTACAAAGGCATGATTTGAGATTGTCTACAAGAGCATGGCTGTGCAAGCAAGCAGAGAAATAGAAAAGGCTATTCCACAGCCTTGTTTTAAAAGTGGTGCTGTCAATTTTCCTGCATACAGAATGGAGAATATCATGAGACATTTTATGTGGAAAATATATGATGCCTATAAGCATCTTGAATTCAACAGAAGATGAATTTCAAAGATGACCATTTTGAGTTCAGGTGATGGATTAATAACTTTTACAGATAGGGTTTTGAGAATCAAGTATTTCTCTGGAGATGACAAACAAAAAATTGTTGTCACACTAGTTAATCAGAGGCTGCAGTATATGTCCTGAAGGTTTTTTGTTTGTGGGGTTTTTTTCCACCAGTCCTGTTGTCTTCTACAGTTTTTAAGAAGGGTTCATTATCTCAGAGAAAATGCTTTACAACTTTTGAAAATGTCCACATTTTTGCTCCTGCCTGTGAACGAAAGTCTCAAGGTTTCTTTAACAGTAAGACAAATATCCTTTTCAATTGTGTTCAAAAATACCCTTAAACTAAATTTTAAACATTTTTTTTCTGTCATATTTAGGATAAGTTAAAATTGGCAATAAAGATACTACTCTAGATTAGTCAGCAACTAAAATAGTTTGTGAGGTCAATTAGAGGAGTTCAGTAGTAAATACAGCTTTAATAAACTTTAGAATATCTCAAAGTCTCAAACCGAGGAGAAGACAATGGCACTGTTGATGGTTTATGACTCGTTTCAGTTTCAGTTCCACTGCAGATTATTTTTTATTTCTTTTTTAAGGCTGTATGGAGCAATTTATGTGGTTAAAGTAATAACTACTAGTTCTATACGTTGTGAATTTCTGTGGAAGGAACTTTGTATATTCTTTTTATATGAGTGTAATAATCTTTGTAATAATAACATAGGTTATGTACTTGTGTGTCCAGCTGCCAAAACACCTTCTATTTGAGAATGAATAGGACTTTTAATTTGCCTAGAAATATTCCATAGAGGATTATTCTATGCTATTATGCTTGTCAGAAATGTCTAAATCCATCTTTAACTGAAAATTAGATAATATTTAAGCATGAGAATCTTGACATGGTCCAAGAACAAAACATCAAAGAACTCAGAAAAAAAGTTTATACTTCAAGTGTTTCCTTTATTGAATAACTCACTTTTTCAAAAGTAAATGTAAAAAAACCCCTGTCTTTTTATTGCTCTTGGATTGGAGTGAAATAAATAAAGTGTGGCAGAAATGTGTCTGAAATTAAGTTCAGCAATAAATTCATTAATAAGCAAATTCATTTGGTGGATTTGACAGGTGGAAGACCAGAACTTTATTTTAAGATCTGAGCACCTCTTTTCTTGACTGTTTTGTAAATTTAAATTCTTCTTTCATTGCTGTAGGTATACATATGTCAAGGTGAGATGCAAACCAGTAGCAAGTCGCAGTTTAAAGTGCATTGTCTGGAAGTGGAATAGTTGCAATTTTTAATACAAATATGAAATTGAATCTTCAGCTGTATGATCCATTGTCATTAAAAAAACATCAAAGGAGTATATTTGTTCCACAGATGATTGCTCCTTCTAAGAAATTAATAGTCTAAGGTACAGTACTTCCTTTTATATAGCAATATATTTTCCTGTAAGAACTGAAAAATTGTTAAGATTTTCCCACTGCCTTTCACTGAGAGCATTTATAGAATTCTTTTTGGCATAAAGATGAATAGATGTATGTGAATCAAGAGACATTGTATTAATTCCACATATCGCTACTTCGAGCATACCTATTGCAATAATTAAATTAAGAACTGTATAGTCCTCACTGAAAAGTTCAGAAAATATGAAGGTGGGAAATATATGACAGAATCCTCCAGTCTTTGAGTATCTCTCCCAGTTGTCATGATCAAGCAAAGATCATCAAAAGTGATCTTGCAATGACCCCAGCCAGCTCCTATAGGACTTCTGGGTGAATCCCATCAGGGCCCATGGGTTATATGTATGTCCCATTTGCCCATGTCTTTCCTGAACTGAACGTTTTCCTCAAGGATATGTGTTCCTTCTGGCCTCTCCCCCTGGCTTCTGGGGCCTCATTTGCTCATTCTTCTGGTTAGGTGGCCTATAGGGAACAAGCACTTAATGTCACATTTCCATGTATTCTTTACAATCCTAGAGTTGAGTTAGGAAACTTTTTAACTAAATGTCCTCCTAAAATAAATTAAATACTATTCAGGGTTTTTTTTCTGTGCTAATGTTCGTAAGTTCCAAGGAGACTGATTGATATAATAGGTTTAGTAGAAATATACAGTGATAAAATTTGAGCAGGTTGAATTCCTGTACTTTCCCATTGTTATTTAGATAGTACTTTTGCTATGAGAGAGATTCTTTCTTACTCAGATTATTATCTAAACTTTAATAAATATCAGTAGGCTCAGCCTGCAATATAGAATGGGTTTCTTCATACAGAGATATGCAATAAACACAATGTCTCTGTAAAGCATGTATTGATTTTACTCATATCATGTTTAAAAAATCTAATTAATGTGCATGTATTTAGATGTCTGGTATGAATATCAGGTCTGACTTGAAATCTTATCTGAAATCTTGAATTTCTTTGCAGGTTAATTTCTGGGACTCTGGATTTACTCATTAATATGTATGTTCCTGATTGGTATATTAGTCTAAAACTATGTTTCTCTGCTGGACCTATTTCCAGATTATTTCCATTCAATCTCCAGTTCTCCTGTTTTTCAGCAGTGTTGAATTACTGCTGGGTTAGCAAATCTAGTTTCTGAAACAGCACATGTCCCTTTCAAATGAAATGGCTTTGTCTGCTCGTACTTGGTCTTTAGTGTATTCTTTGACAAAAAGATTTTCATGGTGTTTGTTTCACTGTAGTGCTGGCAGTGTAAATAGGTCTTGAGGCAGGGGTCAAGGAGGAACCAGAGGAAAAAAAAGGTAATCATTATTTCTTTGGATGCAGGCATAGAAGTGGGGAATAAAGTAAAGCTATTAATCTCACAGAGATGTACTAGGGTCAAAGGCCTGTACATCAATAGTTCTCTGTGATTTGGGATTATTCCTGATACCTCTTGCACATGTGTAATAATGCCTAACACCCCACTGCTGCAGGGTAGACACAGTCTACTTCTAGGAACTGCTAAACCTAACTGATAGAATTAAATTAAGCCAAAAGGAGTTGTGCACAGTCTGGTTTTGGCATTTATTGTTATTCTGTCAGAATTTATGAATATTCTCTGTCCAAAACCACTTTGACTTTTAAAAGGCATTGGTTGGCTTTATAATAGGTAACTCTCTCTGATGACTCCTTCGTATAAAGTAACAATGATCCCAGTTCTTATGGTCTTGGTTGGTAGAGCCTTGTAGAAATCACTGCAGTTAACACTACTGAAAATCAGAAATATGGAAGAAAAACACTCAATTGGCTTTTTTTTTTTTTTCCATACACCATGCTTCTCGTTTCCTCCAAGTCTGTCCCAGCCTCTGCAGAACCAGAACTGAGTCTGCTACACCTGCAGGATGTTTCCTCATTCCCCCCACAGAATCACTTCATATACTAATTCCCTATGCAATATTCATGTTTCTGTCAATGGGAGTTCTGCAGTTGGACAATGAGAGCAGAATAATCAAGAGGCCTTTAATGACAATCAGAGTAAAAAATGCAATTACCTACTGAGTTAATTAAATTTTTGCACCTGCACTCTCAGGGGTATTTTTTTAGGAAAAAAAAAATCCCAGACTTTGGTTGTACAGTTTTTTAATGTCAAGAAGTTTCAAACCTGGATGACTTGCTGTCTTGGAGTGATTTGTCACTGGTCTATTCCATTATCCTCTGCTTAATTCCCAGAAAACGAGTGCTGTACCTTTAAGGCCCGGGAGCGGAGGTGTGTGGGGCTGAGGGGCGGGATCGGGGCTTTGTGGCGCCGTGGGTTTGAAACCTCGCAGCTCGGGTTTTCGCGGCTCGGTGCAGCGTGGTGCTTGCTCGGCTGGCGTGGTTCCTGGCCCAGGCCAAAAACTGGTTTTCCTCTTCCCTTGGTCGGAGAAGCTGCAGCAGCGATCTTCGGACAGTCCCAAGACGAACTGAACAGCTGTTGGTCCGGAGCAGCGCAGCGGTAGGAGCGGGGCCGCCCCTGCTCCGGCCCGCCGGGCCCCTGCGAGCCGAGCCGGCAGGAGGACATCGAGCTCAGCTGCTCTGCTCGCCGTGATCGTCTTGCTGCGCCCCAGCTGGGAGAGGAGCGGCACCAGACACCCACCAGGCCTGCGGCCTCGTGAGAGCTCTAGTACTCGAGGGGGAAGAAAGCTGGCGCCATCCTGGCACCACGTGTCGGTTGCGCCTCCGACATTTTGTTCGGGGTGAAGTTTTGTGAAGTTTTGTTAGTTTAATAGTCAGCACTTATTACCCTTTTTTTTTTTTTTTTTTCCTTCTTGCCTCTGTTTGTTAATAAACTGTTGGGTTTTTTCACTTTCCTCCATTGTTACTCATTTTGTGTTTGTGTTAAGGGCTTGTTGGGACGCCCTTAGAGGAGAGGATTCGTCTCCGGAGCATCCTCTCTTAAAATTGTCTCTTAAACCGAGACACTTGCATAGGGTTAAATTTATATCACATGCTATTTGTCATACAGCTTCGGTCCAAGAGAAGTTCACTGACCTGTAGGGAGTTAAATATCTTACGTGTGCTGGTCCCTCCATATATCATAAACTGAAACAAAGTGAGGAGCATCTCCAGAAGGTGAGTCAAGCCTCAGAACTTTTAAAGTCTCCACTGATGTAAAGCAAACCATTACATGCAAATTAGAGTGACATAATGGGAGGTTTATAGCATCATTTGACTGTTTTGTTTGTAATTTTCCCAAGGAAGAGAAGGATAAAATACCCTGAAAATCATAATTGTAATTACTGAATTATTTATAATTAGTATGTAATGACACTATGTAAAACAGTGTGCATTGATCTCGTTCTGGTGAGATATTAATACATTGCATAAAATTCAACATTTCAGAAGTAATATGAAAAATAAAGATTAAATGATACTCTATGAAATCAGATATATTTTCCTTAAAAAGATTCTTTTTCTTTTTTACTTTTGAATTTGGAAATATATCAAAATTATAATTTTCAGCAAATCAGTATTTATAGTAGCAAATATGTTAATTACATGATTTCTAATTATCTCTGTTTGTTTTCACCTCATTAGCTGCTGGAAGACTACTTTGCTGCTCAAGGGGAAAGAGAACCTTGACCAAATGAAATGAAGGCTGGAGAAATTCCATAATTGAGTGTTTGTGCTCACATATAAATCTATTTGTTCTGGCTTGATTTGCTTGCTTTCCTCTAAAGTATCTCAGATAAACAAAAATCTCTTCCTTTTTAATTAATGGCTGTCAAAATTGAGCTTTATTTAATTTCTAAAATAAATCCTTGGCATTAGTTTCCAGTTGCAGAAATACGTTTTCATTTACTGAGCTGAATGCAAAATTTATATAGTTCTAGTCCTGTGGAATTTACTGCATGTAGTCTGAGCTCCTAGATCCATCCTGCAAACAGAATGTTGTTGTATGGATTACTATGAATCCATTATAAATATTCCAATTAATATAGAGAGGCGTTTCAGACTTCTTTCTAGACCTTACTTTGGTCATCTGAACAAGAAGAATAATGATTCAAATTTTATTCTTAAGCATATTCCTCATTTAGAAAATCCATTTACAATTAAGAGATGGATTTGTTATAAAATGAGACCTACTCAAAGACATGCAGACATATCTAGCAGATATTGAAAGAGACAGGAAAAGGTTCTTGAATTGTATAAGAAAAGTTACAGCTGTTGTGCTGTAAGTGTAGACTAGGCAGTAAAGCTGCAGTAAATACAGCAAAAAAAAAATCTGTAGAAATAGGGAAACAAGAGGGTTATTCTATTTGGCTAATAGGAAGAAGGTTCTGAAAAATGTAACTAGTGTAACTGAAATGCATTGCTTTGAAACCATGAAAAGTCCAGGGACTAAACTTTATTCCATAATCCTGCATGAACTGATGTGCAAAACTAGGTTACACTTTTTGTAAATTGACCAATCAGAAGTAATAATATCAGACCAAAATATAACAAATACCCAGAGAATAAGACAGATACAGACTTATTAGGGGGAAAAAAATGAGCAAGGGAGTAATTCCAATGATGAAGTTAATAGAAGCTGAAATAAAATGTAACGTGGTTTATTGCAAAATAATTTTACTTGACCATATGCTATCCTTTGACAATATAATTGATTGTTCTTAGATAAGCAAGAAAAAGTATTTCCACTGAGGCAGGAAAATACTCATGATCTATAATAGTGATGGATAAAATTTAAATTGCAAGATTATGTGTACTCTCACCTGTTTCTTTCCAAGAAT
This sequence comes from Atrichornis clamosus, assembly GCA_013400975.1. Lineage (NCBI taxonomy): Eukaryota > Metazoa > Chordata > Aves > Passeriformes > Menuridae > Atrichornis > Atrichornis clamosus. Next base: position 8,319 of record WBMZ01012911.1, on the reverse strand, counting down.
GTAAATTAAAATATGGTCTGAAAGTGCTATTAAGATGCTCAGAGTAAACAAGAACCCATCATAGAAAGGCAGCAGGTAAGAAAAATTTGACTTCCTCTGTATGACAGAACAAAGGTAGAAAACAGCTGTGATTGCTCTCTATAAATGCATATGAAAGCTAAATGGCAGGAAGGAAGAAGAGATATATAAACTAATTTTATTATAAGAATAAGTACATATGAACCATCATGCAGTTATTTAAGACAACAGTTAAGGGACACATGACTAACCTGGTTTAGTGGAAGGTGTCCCTGTCTGTGGCAGACAGGTTGGAACTCGGTGATCTCTAAGGCCGTTTACAACCCGAACCATTCTGTGATTCTATGGCAACGGTAAAAATGCCATGATCACCTAAAAAAAAAAATAGCAGTGTGAGATTTGCACTACCTTTGATCTGTGTAGGAGCCAAATCCTTTTCAGTTTCTATCCTTGTAATATTATTTGTTTTAAATGAAAACTTCATCTGTAAGTCAATAGTTTGTTTCCAGACCAATTTCTATGGCTTTTAAGTACTTCTTTGAAATTGCTTTTTTTTTTAAATTAGTCTGGAAAACAGTGCTATCCAACCATTTAAAATAGCCTTCTTGCTTGAAATTTTGATCCTTCTTTTTTCTTTCTTTCATGTGTTTAATGATAATTGTGATTAAAAAAAAAAAATCAAAAAGCCTATGTACAAAATTTGTAATCAATCCTTTTTCTTCACTGAACTGTATATAGTTGCAGTTCTGTAAACTGCAAGACTTCTCTTTCTTGCTAATATTTAGCTTTTGTATTACAGGCCTTTGTTTAAGTTCTGTTCTGCTGAACCTTGCTCTGCATGCGCTTATGACCCTATCATGTTATCTTCCTTGAGAGGCTGATGCCTGTGATGTGCGTAGTTATGTAGTTGAATAAAAGAACAACCATACATTTTCATTCTGAGTGATTTTTCAGAATTTTATTTACTTAGCTTAAACAAAATGAAGTGCTTTAAAAGGTCAGATGCTTCCACTGATATGAATGGACTTCAGTAGGGCTATGTAAGTTTTCATGGTTTACAACCTGGACCAATGTAAATATCTAATTATTTTTCCTAAGATCATGTTGTTCTTTCAGACTACTGTGCAAAAAGACGAATCTACTGTCTTCCAATAATTTAGAAATTAAAAGCTAAATAGGAAAGAGAGGTATCCTTCATAGTCACACACACCACACCTTGTATGTGGGGTTTGAAAATGAGGTAGATAATCAAACTTCAGTCACAGAACCACAAAATAGTTGAAGTTCGAAGGGATCTCTAGAAGTCTGCAGTCTACGGGCCTACAGAGGATTGCCCAAGACCATGTCCAGGTGACTTTTGAATGTCTTCAAGGATGGAAAGTACACAGCTGCTGTGGGCAACCTGTGCCAGTGCTCAGTCACCCTCATATTAAAAAAACTTCTGAATGGATGTTCAGAGGAAACTTCCTGTGTTTCCGTATCTATCTACTGCCTGCTGTCCTCTCACTGGGCACCAATAAAGAACCTGGCTCCATCTTCTGCGTATCCTACCTTCAGGAATTTATAAACCCTGATTTGATGCCCCCTGAGCCTTATCTTCTCCATGTAGAGCAGTTCCAGCTCTCTCAGCCTTTCCTCATAGGAGAGTGATGCTCCTGTCCGTTCATCATCCTAGGTGCACTTTGTTGGACTCTCTTCAGTATGTCCATGTCTCATTCTGGGGAGCCCAGAACTGGACACAAAAATCCAGATGTTATGTCACCAGTGCTGACTGAAGGGGAAGGGTGACCTCTCTTGACCTGCTGACAGCGCTTTGTCTAATACAAGCCAGGGTAGCATTAGCCTTTCCTCGCCTCATTGCCGGCTCACATTCAAGTTGGTGTGTACCAGGGCTCCCAGGTCCTTTTCTGCAAACATGCTTTCCAGCTGGGTGTGTCCCAGCATGTACTGGTGCTTAGGACTGTACCTTCCCAGTTGCAGGACTTTGCACTTTCCCCTATTCAACTGCATGAGGTTCCTGTCAGATTGCTTCTCCATGATGAGGACCCACTGGATGGCTGCAAGATGCTCTGCCATATCAGCCACTTCTTCCAGTTTTGTGCCATCTGCAGACTGAGGGTGAACTCTTCACTCATTTATGAAGATGTGGACCCCGTATTGATTAATGGGGTACACAGCTAGCTACTGGCCCCCAACTAGACTTCATGTCTCTGATCACCACTCTCTGAGCCCAATCATTCAGATAGTTTTCAATCCACCTCACTGCTCTCTCATTCAGCTCATAGTTCATCAGCCTCTCTATGAAGATCTTAGGGAAACTTAGGGGAAACTTCAGTCAAATGGAAGTTTGTTGGCTGAGCTTGATTAAACAAGGTTATGATTTGGTACATTTGCAGACTGCTGTGTGAATGAACATGAAAATTTCCATTTCTCTACATTTGAAGTGTGTCTTTTAATTGAACAATGTTTAAAAGATTTCAGCTAGTTTGAACTATAATTGCATAAAACATGGAAATATATTCACCTGGGACCACACAGCACATGTTGAACCTTGTCTTAGTCACATAGATGCAGTGAAGGAAGCTGGGAATTAATCCCCTAGGCATGTTAATGTGCTTTTTTGACAACTGTTATTAACTCTAACAAGGTATTTAAATTGCAGATATTTTGCTAAATGAATATTCAAAAGGTACTTGACAGCCAATCACCAGTGTCCCAGATGTGTTTCCCTGTTGCAAGTGTATCCTGTGACTTTAGCTTTTTTGCTCAGATAGTTTATTCTGTCTTTAGAGCCTTGGTGTCGCAGATTACAGAATCACAGAATTTTTAGGGTTGGAAGGAATGTCTGGAAATCATCTAGTCCAAGCCCCCTGCCAAGGCACGGTCACCTAGAGCAGGTTACACAGGAATGTGTCCAGGTGGGTTTTGAATGTCTCCAGAGAGGGAGGTTCCAGGACCTCCCTGGGCAGTCTGTTCTAGTGTTCTGCCACCCTCAATGTAAAGAAGTTCTTCTTCATGTTGAAGTGGAACTTATTGTGCTTTTGTTTATCCTCATCCTATCACTGAGCACCACTAAAATGATTCCAGTACTGTAAGGGATCAAGGGGATCCCACCGGAAGGCTTGATCTAGGAGGATTAGAGCATAGGACTATGTCTGGCTCAAAGACCCCATTCTACCTGTAGAGAAGATGTAACAGGCAGAGGCAGTGAGAATATTTACTGACTCCTGTTCCCAAGGTGGTACCTGTAAACACATTCCATTCTCATCAGAGAAGACGAAGAGGGCAGCCAAATGCACATGCCCAGTCCTCTTAGATATAGGGCCGAAGGGCCCAGGGGGTGAGGCTCCCCCTTCTGCATCAGGTCATGGAAACCTCACTCTTGTAACAGCTCTAAAAATAAACCTCTTTTATGCACAAGACCATGGCTTAGCCTCTGGTTAACCTGCGCATATCTTTGAATCATACAAGTACCGTACCATCCTCTTGGCATCCTTCTTTGAGATATTTATATGCATTAATGAGATTCCCCTCTCAGTCTTCTCTTCTCTGGACTAAACAGACCCAGCTCCTGCAGTCTCTCCTCATATGAGAGATGCTCCAGACCCCTCATCATCTCTGTGACCCCCTCTAGACCCTTTTCAGTAACTCCTTTTTTTTCTTTTATTGAGGTGCCCAGAACTGGACACAGCACTCCAGATGTGGCACTAGGGCTGAGAAAAGAGGGAAGATCACCTCCCTCGACCTGCTGGCCACATTTCCCAATGCACCCCAGGATAGCATTTCCACAAGGACACACTTCCGCTTCACAGCTAACTTGTCATCCACCAAGACTCCCTCCTCCACAGAACTGCTCTCCAGTAGGTCAGCCCCCAGCCTGTATTGGTGCTTGGGATTATTACTCTCCAGATGCATGACCCTACACTTGCCCCAGTTGAATCTCATTAGATTTCTTTAGATTTCGGTCCATCCAACTCTCCCGCCTATCAAAGTCCTGCTGTGCCGCCGTCAGCACCTTGCAGTCACTGGGCTGGATAGGAGCAAGGGAACAAGCGCAAGGCACCTAGCGGCCTTCTGAGAAGCGTCCCTCCAAGAGTCGCTCTCAGGGGGTTCTGTTACCCCTCCGTGGTGCCTCGCACTCCCTGCTGGTTGGGAGCAGGCACGCGCAAACTCACACACTCACACTCCTCCTGATGACCTTCTTTTCTTCTACGTGCTTGGTAATGACTTCCAGAATGGACCATTCCATAACCTTTCCAGGGATGGAGGTGATGCTGACTGGCCAATAGTTCCCCAGGTCCTCCTTCTTGCCCTTTTTGAAGATGAGAATAACAATGGCCTTCCTTCAGTCATCAGGCACAGGTTCTCCATGATTTTTCAAAGATGATGGATAGTGTCACAGCAACAACATCTCCCAGCTCCCCCAGCGCCTGTGGGCACATCCTATCAGGGTCTATGGATTTATGGGTGTTAGGTCTGTATAGTCTATCTCTAATCCAATCCTCTACAACCAAGGGGAAGTCTTTGTTTCTCGAGCCTTCCTCTCTTACCTCCGAGGTCTGGAATTCCTGAGGGCTGACTTCAGCAGTAAAGACTGAGGCAAAGGCAGCATTCAGTAATTCTGCCTTCTCTGTGTTTTTCATCACAAGGACACCCATCTGATTCAGTAGCAGCCCCACATTTTCGCTAATCTTCCTTTTGCTGCTGATGTACTTGTAGAAGCCCTTCTTGTTGTCTTTGATATCTGTTATCAATATCAATTCCAAGCGGGCCTTGGCCTTCCTTATCTCATCCCTGCATACTCTGACAATGTTCCTGTCATGCTTCCACATGTTCTTTTAGTTTTTCTACATCCCATTATTTCCTTCATTCATTTGAGATTTACTAGAAGTTTCCTGTTCATCCATGCAGGCTTCCTGCCCCTTTTGCTTGATTTCTTGATCAGAGAGATATAATGGTCTTGAGCTTGTAGGAAGTGATGCTTGAATATTGATCAGCTGTCTTGGACTCCCTTCTCTTCTAGAGCTCTAAGCCATGGCATTCCTCTAAGCAGGACCCTGAAGAGGCCAAAGTTAGCTCTCTGGTAGTTTGGGGTTCTAGTCCTTACTGTTTTGCTTCCCTCGCACAGGATCCTGAGTTTCACATCTCGTGGTCACTAGAGCCAAGGCTGCCTCAACTTTTGTGTCCTCAACCAGTCCCTCCTGGTTTGTTAGCACAAGGTCCAGCAACACACCTTTTCGTGGCTCCTCCACCACTTGCATCAAAAAGTTGTCCTCAGTGATCTGCAGGAACCTCCTGGACTGTGTGTGCTGGGTTGTGTTGTCCCTCCAACAAATATCAGGGTGGTTGATGTTCCCCAGGAGAACCAGAGCCTGTGACCATGAGGCTATTTCCAGCTTCCCATAGAAAACCTCATCAGCTTCCTCCTCCTGTTCAGGTGGCCTGTAGTAAATGCCCACAAGTGTCTCCCGTATTAGCCTGTCCCTTACTTCTTAACCAATTCATTTGTCTCTCCCTGGTAGAGCTCGATATATTCCAGATACTCTCTCACAAAAAGAGAAACTCCATCACCTCACCTCTCTCACCTGTTTTGTCTAAAAAGGGCAGAGCCACCCATGAAAACATTCCAGTCATGCGAGCTCACACTGTGTCTGTAATTGCAGAGAGACTGCACATAGATTTCTAGTTCTTTCAGTTTATTCCCTGTGCTGTATGCACTTGTGTACACTTTACAGTAACCTTTTGTTTTCTTCATCCTGAATTCAACATTTGTATCAGGGCAAACCTTGTCACTAGTTATCTATCTTTTAAAGATTTGTGTTGAATGCTGTAGGTCTCAGCTTAGAACTCTTTGGAACTCTGTTGGTATCATATGTTGACCATTTCACTCTACACATAAACATATACTCTTGTTTTCTTATTTCTTGTGTTGTAATGCATAAAATAACCTATGTAGGTTTTAAGAATTCTTGATTGGAAAGATTATTATAAGTTATTTAAAAACTTATGAACATTGAATCTACCTTTACCTTCCTAAGTGACTGTTCATGTCAAAGACTGCTGGTATGTTGGTGGAGAATTATTATCCTTTAAAATACCAATATAGACACTTCCCCACTAAATATTTTACTTGTATGTCTATTTTTTTATTCTTGTTATTTTCCTTCCTAAATGTATTTTCATCTAATTGACTTGACACTGAACTCTTACCCCCAAGTTTGTGGCTGCTTGAATTCTTCCTGAATCTCTTTTTGATGACTGTTATCCCTCATACCTCTTAAATTTTTCCAGTTNTTAAATTTAAAATTTAAATTTAAATACTTAAATTTTTCCAGTAGCAGTTAATTTTAGTAATAGTTGGGCAATAGTCTGTACTTGAATGTATAGTTTGGAAAAATTTAAAATTTAAACTTCTTTGGGTCTCGTTACTGAATAGTAGCTGTTTTTTCCTTTGATTTGCTTGTTTTGCTGTTGGAAGAGGTTGAGGGGTCTCAGATGGTTGCCTTTGTATAATGCTGCTTACTTAAGCAGTCACTGATACTTAAAAAAACATTCAAGTCTTCTGAATCTTTCTAGACAGGTATCCTGTTTTTTCTTCTCATAGGAATTGAGCTTGTCAGGTCTGTGCAAAGTTTGCTAGGTCACCCTTTTCAGGAACTTAAGCAGATAAATCACATAAGTGAGAACAAATGCCTGGTAGTTATGTGTGTGTGTCCATAATTAGAGAAGAGATAATGAGTTTGCAGCCTGAGATGTCCCTTGGTAATTTGTTCATCCTAAGTGAAGAGAACGAGAGAGAATTGAGGAAGGCAAGAGAAAAGGCTGGGACTCTTTTCAGGCATCAGCAATGATTTACTGATTATGTAGTGAGAGTTCTCCACTACAGCACTGAAACAATAAACACGGTGTGAAAGAAATACATGGACTTAATATTCGCTCTACTATTGAAATTATTTTAATTAGGACCTAACACTGAAGTCCACCTCAGTAGATTATTTTTAACTGAATGTTGGGAGGAATTCACTTTGAAAAACAACCTTTTCATTAATTCAAAATATAGTGGCATGTTTATACCTAGGTAATTATAATCCAAGCTTGGAAAGTGGAGAAACAAACAAAAAATTCTGTACAGTAAAGGACTGTTTTTAAGTGCAAGGATGTAAAGGTGATACAAAAAGAGGGATTGATAGCTACTGTTTTGGATTGGGGTTTTTTTTCTGAAAACAGAAACATCCTTTTTTGATCTTTTTTTTTGGCTTGTCTTCCTTCTTTTTCAAACCTGAAGAGAGGTCTCTTGTGTTACCCTAATATTTAGGGAATTTTGCTTTTGTACCAGACAGACTGACTTTTTGCATAACATCTCCTTTCACATTTTTTTTTGTCTCCTGATATGGAAAATCCTAAAGCAATATATGAAATATGATTTATTATTATTATTATTATTATTAATGACAGTTATGTTTGTCACCAGAAGAAACTGTCTTCCTTTTGTTTTTATTGTGGAAATACTATAAATACTTACTATTATAATATTAGGTGAGCTATATGACTATTGTGTGTAATCTCACAGATCTTGCTTACGTTAATTTAACCAATGATATTTAAAAAAAAAAAAGGAAAGATGCAAACTGTAAATCTTCCCTAATATAAAAATCTTGTTCAAGCTTGATGGTCTTATATATACTAGTGCAAAAACACTAATACAGCTTCTGCTACTGATCTTTTAAAAAGAATAAAGAAGAGCTGACCTGTCAATGCTACTTGAAATTAATTTTGACATATCTTAGATTAGAATCTCACACTGTCTTAAAGGAAGCTTAAGGACAAAGTGAAACTGTGTTGCAGCTTACTGTATAGAAACCAGCAATTTTCCTTTAAATAAATTTCATATATACGGAGTAGTTTGATAGAATGATCAATTAAAGCAAATACATAGAAAACAGACACTGAATTTTCAGTTACTTGACCTTCACATCTGTTGTGGTTTAAGCCCAGCAGGTAACAAGCATCATGCAACTGCTCAGTCACCCCTGTGGGATGGGGAGGAGAATCAAAAGTTGAGATAATAACAGTTTAATATGGTGTCCTAGTTTGAAAGACAGATACCTGCCAAGGAAGGTGGGAACCTTCCTGGGAGGGGAGAAATTACCCCTTCCCCCAAATTACTGTACCTCTGGAAATTACGAGGCTTTCTGAGCACAAATGTGGGAAAAGGAATAACAGTTCTTTACTAAAGGTATATCTATGACACAGTGGAACAAAAGACAGCAATAACAAGAACAGAAACCAATAACAAAACTT